>JBBPLN010000139.1:0-38790 GCA_038089815.1 Sutorius eximius | reverse complement strand
CCCCTCGGCGTGGTGTATCCACTCGGTGCCGATGACGTCGACGTCGGTGCAACGGCACTAAACTCCAACGCATCCATCGCGCGGGACACTTCCCGCGCTGCAGCCTCGTGGTGCGCGCGTTCGTCTGTCGATACGTTCGTTCCTATTTCCTCGCTCCCTTGTGCACTTTCGGCGCTGAGCCGTGGTTGTCTCCCTCGCTTGTTGGCAGCGGTCGGTTTAGAATCGATCGCGTCTGGATCTACGGGCGGAGGTGCAACACGTGGAATTCGCCATTGACTGCTTGCGCGTGACAACGGCATGGGGTCGCCCACGTTGGATGCCGCACCCGTCGAAATCGATCGTCGAATAGACGTCGTACCTTGCTCGTCGAGGTCGGTTGCAGCCGCATCCACACTCGCCTGCTTACCCTCTGACAACGCGTCTTCCTCGCGATGCTTACCATCTGTACCAATCCAATCTTCCTCGTCAAATGACCGACTCTCACGTTCGTAAGCTAAGCCGTCCTCTTCTTCCCCATCCCGTTCCGAGGAAGAAATAAGTGGCTGTGAAGGCACATGCGCGCTCGATGCTGGACGATCAGAATGAGCACCATCCTCACCCTGACCCATTCTATCATCCCAAGCCCTAATAGCAGCCGGCGCTGCACCCGGTGGAAGGTTTGGCGGGGAGGTACTCCGCCGAGTCGCTCTTCTGGTCCAGTGCCCTTGTCCTTCCTCGGTTATCGGAGGCGAACTCACGTGTCCGTTTGTCACTGGGCCATGCGGTTCGCTCTGCGCGGATCGTGTCATGTTGCCGGCGATGCATTCGTATTTTGGCGCGGGTTCGTCGAGGGTGGGGGGTCCGAGCGTCGTGGTTTCCTCGAGGGAAAACCCACGGTGGGACTGGGAGAGAGCATCCGCAATGGATGCCATCAATGACTGGTTCTCCTCTGTCCGTACCGCCCCACCATTGTACGGTATGGTGACCGAGAGCGGCTGTGCGGGACCCACCGACGACGACACCGGTACGGGTTCGCGCTCCCTGTCCGTAGGCAGGGACGGAAACTGGGCGGCAGGACGCGCCGGCGGGGCATGTGCTCCGAGCTCGTCGACTGAGGCACGTTTCATCTGTGACATCATGTATACGTCAGCATACAAATTCCTCTACATGTGTTGCACAATGGAAGCATAGATGAATTCCAGCCTCCAGGCAGCAGCAAGGCGACATAGACATGAGACATACCGTAGGTGGAGGGCCCGGTGGAGGGTTGTACATGGCCACACCCAACGTGAGTTCACTGCCCAATGAGGGAGTGGGAAGGAAGGGTGATTGAATGGGGGGTTCTTGAGAGGTTGGGGGTGGAAGTTGAGGGAGGGGAGCGGCAGTGGGGATGCGTCCGGATGGGAGACCGGAAAAGGTAACCTGCGAGACGGCACGTTGCGCCTCAACAACCAGGTCACCTACACGACCATGTGCGCCATAATACGCACGGGGTAGGCCAGGTTGCGTGATGTCCTCTGGGATGGACTGGGGGCCGACAAGGAAGAATCGTCAGGGGTATGTGGATGTATCATAAACCCCAACTTGCCTGTATAATCTGTCTACCGATGTCACCAACGATCTAAAAAGGCACCACTGCTCAGAGAAAGAGAAAAGGAGGGAGGGGTTGACGCACCGCGCCCTTTTCGCAACATTCGACGAGACCGCCAAACTTGAATCCCATCCAATCCTTTGTACATTTGCGCTTGTAATCCCCCAATTCTGCCTCCTCATGAATGATCTCGCCATCCAAGGCCCGCATTTCATCACGCAGCTTGTTCAGAATGTCCGTTTGTATTCCGAGATTCTTGTGCTCGGGGCTCATCTTGTTGAGCTTCTTCTCCGCGGCGTCTGCGGATGCCCCGACACGCCGACGACGCCGACGGAGCTCGTCCAGGGCCTCCTCACGGGTCCGCACGGATTTCATGCTGTCGCGTATGGTCTGGTGGAGAGACGAATAGGTCGAGAGGGCTGTTGCAAAGAGTGCTAATACCGTTGACGACGCAGCGAGGATGTCCTGCGGGACAGGCAGTCAGACAACTTCTACCTTTCGGCACATCCAAGACAGACACGTACACCGAGATCGTCCCCTTCCCCCTGACCCCAGATCCGGAGTGTATCTCCCGCCTTGGCAAGATCCACTTTCAGCTTTTGCAACCTGTTTGACGACAGCACGTCAGCGACAGCCCAAAGACGAGCACACGACTCCGACGCACGTCATGAGGACCGTCTTCTCTGCTGTGATAAGGTCCTGGAGTGGTCGAAGGTCCGAGTTACCTGCAAGGGCAGGGATGGTGGTGTTGTGGGCGATCTTTGTCGCCGCAGACTTGAACATGGTTATCGTTCACGGAGAGTCCAAAGGGCCTCCTTTGGTATGGTCGTGGTCCTTGGCACAGTGTGTTTGCGTCGTGCTGTGTTCGCGGTGCAAGTGGCAAGTCCGTCGCTTCTCGGAACGGTGCTGGAGCCTAGATCTAATTTGCTGCGCATGCAAGGGTCGGTGCCATGCCTGTTGGCTGACTGCGGTGTTGACGGTGTCGGATTCAAACAACGTTCGGTGCAGCGTCAGAACTAGAAAATGTCCTAAACGGTCAACAGGGCAGGTGCAGTTTTGCCCGAACAATGTAAGTCTACCGTCCGTGCGCGCATTTCCTCGTCTGACAGGGTTCCGATGAGTTATAGTATTGAAGCCGCCACGGAACGCCACGATACTATTGCTTGGTACAGACTGGTGTATGGACGACGCTTCGCCGGAGGAATATGCGTTATTTGCCAGCTACATGCTACGTCTAAAGTTTGAACGCATGGTTGCTCGAACGTCGGTGCTGCAAGCATGGCTTCCACTGCAAACCCAGTTGCACAGGTACTAATCTCTATGTCTGTCTTCCTTCTCTATGTTCCTCTTTGATGCATCTGTGCGCTATTGTCATGTCTCGGTGAGTGCAACCTCCCACAGCAGCTAATGTGAAACACATGCAGCCTTAAAACGCACCGGAGGTATAGAGAGGCATGCACCCATTCAAGGTTATAAGCAAGTCGTGGTACCTCAGCCCAAGGTGAAGCTCGTTTATGATTTCGTGTCCTAACGCCGTCTCAAATCAGCTGACTCGGATTATATCCGGTGTGCAGCTTCGATACGTAACCTGACAATGGTATTCGGTAACCAATGGTAGACACTGGGAAGTAAGCGCCGCATTGTATGTTCATCCTGTGTTTGATGATCGGTGAATAATCCGTAACTTTCACACGAGTGTCAGTATCAAGTCACGAGAAGGTGATCCATCATTAAATACTCATGTTCGTAACCACCGGCGTTCGATGTTGCACAGCACCGTAAGGCTATAAGGCCTCTGGTTGCTCGGTTGATGCCTGAAAAATATCCCACTCAAATGTCAGGCCTCATACCCCACATGGACGCCACTTCCTCAGTTCAATATTATCTGCAGACTGCATATGTAGTCTATGTCACCCAGATTTGTCAAAGTCATTCTCACATTGCGTTGTTCCCGCATATTTCTCACGAAAGTGGTAAACAGTGTCCAGCAGCCTCGTTCTTCTATATGATCATGGCAAGTATTTCGCACTCATGACCCAAATAATGACATCGATCAGCTAGGTAGCGCTCACGTTTGATCGCGAGGTAGGATTTATATGTGCTCATCTACCATGGACACTGACCACCTCACCGAACAGGTCAGTTATGTTTGGGTAAGCATACCAGGCCATGAATCCTGTTGAAATCATGCCAACGTCGGGTCTGCGGTAGAACAATCCCCGTTCTTTTGGAAGTATCAGCTATCTACTCGTACGTCAACCTGTTTTGCATCTTTGTACCTTTGCAATGGTAATCATCCCTCACACTTCAGATCCGCTACATCGGTAACGGACTCGCCATGTGAGCCTGTAGATTATAAGTCGGTATTCCCTGACACTCAATATGACGACCATAGTTTGAATATCATTAGTAGGTATTTTACTCGCTTTGCTGAGACTACGTTTTCTGACCTTTCCACAGCTTTTCTTGGACGTGTGGGCCAATCCCAGGAAGTACGTACCTATTCCAAATCAACCTCCATCTCGATGATTGATGGCATGGTAGTAGTGTGTTTCCATCTTATTGTCCTGGTAGACGAATTAATGGAAACATCAAAATGGATCTTACAAATAGCTGTGAGTAGGTATTCATTGCCTCACCCATTTTTGTCTTACCTGTCTAAGGTGCACTCTACTTCTTTGTACAATCGTGGCTTGGCATTCTCGTCTTTTTCCTGATTCAGAGTATGTTCAGCACCAATATCTTCTTCCATTCCTCCCTGAACACCCCCAAGTGATGCTTCAAGTTCGACTATACGCCTTGTACCGAGGATCGAAAATTATCCTTGCCATCATGCTTTTTGGTTATGTGTGTGAAATCGCAGCCATGTTGACCATCATGGGACTGCTCGATGTAGCTGCGCTTGGTGCGTCAGCTTTCCGCTGCTCGGTTTTGTATTTCACTAATCTATGGCATCGCAACGTATTCGGAACTATAGTCTCGAACCAGATATTGCCAGGTTTATACATCTGTTCTGTCGTGCGGGGCCCATCATTCTACCAATTATACCTCTTTTGGTTGCCTGTGATCGTGTATGATGCCATGCTATGTCTCCTTGCGTTGTGGTACGGCATCCGCACATGGATGTCGAGGTACCGCGTCGGACGGACAGATGGGATATATTTTATAGACGCCGTTGTCATGGGTAACGCGGCCTATTTTTTCAGGTATGCAACATCAGCTTTGCCTATTCCTTTGCAACGAGACTGACATGGCCCAACATTTGGCATCTTTGTGTCTGTGATGGTCTCTGCACCACCGATGTGAATCATGTGACAGCGTCATAGTGGTGTGCGTCATTAATATCGCCATAGGGCAGCATTTCGGGGTACCTATTCCGTTCTCTCTCGACCAAAAACTACCTGATGACAAACTTATTCGTGCTAGGTTCAATGGACAGAGGTCTCAGAGTCGTTTCCGGCACCAACAGAAGCAGTCATTGGGTGTCGGTTGATTCTGAACCTCAGATCCCTCCTTGTAAAGAAGCAGGAAGAAGAAGACACGCGATGGGTGCCGCTCGTCCCTCTTTCGAATGCCACGCTTACGGATGAGTGTTAGTTACAAATAGCGACCACTCTTGCTGTATTCATAACTCAGGGCCTCATGTGTTAATATATATATACATATACACGGAGCAAATGATCCGAGGCTCGAAGCAAAGGATGGGGATTGAGCTACAGCAACATGCACCACGCCAATCTGATAAGCAGTATTCCTAGATACTACAAACAAACGTATTTTTGAACTGGACAGACATTTCTCAACGTTTTCCGCATTCAACAAACTCCGAATTCGAATGGTTCCTGCGAGACATGATGGCAGTGTCTTCCTGTGTCGGTGTGGCACAACTTTTTTTTGTTCCGGTTATCATTCATCTATGGAAGCCCGGACGGTCATGCTGATTCCAGATCACGATATTCGCCCTCTGACATTCGGCATGAGGATTAGGAAACCAGTATTGATGATGACCCGCTGTCACCCTTTCGGCCGATGGCCCTAGGTTTCATGTACCATACACGGAGGGTAGTGTAGCGAAAGGTCATTGATCAAGGCAATTACGAGGAGCTGTTGGTTACATATTGTTGGACAAAGGTTCGGTCTCATCGTCAGAGAATGCATCCAGGAGTGCCACTGCTTCATCCATCTCAACGTCATCTTGATTCGCTGGGTCGGGGGGTAGACACGACCAATGAAGCAGGTCGAGCGCACAATGAGTGCGTTGACAAACCTGCAGGCAATGAGCCCAGCCACATGGAAGGTGCGACGACAGCACCCGGGAGGTGCAGACGACAGCACCGACGAAATGGAGGGCGCGAGTGCACGACGCACATCATGAAACGACCAAGACCGACCTAAGAAGTCAAAGCCGCAGGAGGTGTCGAAAGATCTTGTGGGCACGATGGGTGACGCAGAACATCATCCAGACGGGCCTATGGAGCCCCACGACGAGCCTGAGGGAGCGTGCAGGCGAGAGGGTGAGACGGGGGTTGAGGCCACTGAGACAATCGAGTCGGGAGGGTTGCAAGCAAGCGAGGAGAACACGGGTGATGACGGTGATGAAACGCGTCAACCCGAGGCACCTACCAAGCTGTTAGACGAGGACGAGGCGGATAGTCCATCCAGTCAAAGTGAAGAGCCGCATGGCAACAGCGCAGGCATAGTGGTCGACCCAGGAAGCGAGGCGACCAGTGGACAAAACGAGCGTGTTGCGCATCGAAGCGAAGCGCAGACGCAGCGGGTGACAGCAAGGTCATAGGCGAGTGCCACGACATGCATAGCGAAGAGGGGACCACGACGACGCACCGACACGTGTCGGTCAAGGGGAAGAGTGAGAGCCCTAGAGGTTAGAGCACGGTCGCGATCGACAGCAGTCGACGAAGCAGTGTCAGCGCACCAGAACGGGCAAGGACGACGTACCAGGAGCACCCCCAGGCCACCTCCACTACCTGAACCACAACCCAAACCACCCGCACAAGACTCACCGGGAGGAGGTCGAGTCGACCCAGACGAGCCGGGCGATGAGACGGCCATATCAGGGTGTTTCCACAGCATCCAAGGATGCCACACAGACAATAGAATGTGGCACAACAACGATACGAAGGCGCCGCATCGAGTTACAGGTCGAGGAGACCATTTGGACGAGATGGTCGAAACAGACGACATCGAAGGCGAAGCGCAGCGCCAAAATAACGCGCACATTGTCAAATCGACCACGAGACGTCACAGAAACCACGTGGAGCGGTGCGACAGCGATACGGGCGTGTCGTGTCGAGAGAAAGGCCGAGGGGGTGGAGTAGACAAGCTGGACGATCCGGGGTGTCGAAGCTGATTCGCGGCACGAGAACCACGCGGACCGCATTCATATGACTGAGACACGAGGCGGGAAGGATGGCATGACGAGCGGCGCACGCTACGACTCGAAACCAGTCGGAACACAGTCGCTAGCTGCAGAGAAGGTGAGTCAGCACCGATGGCCCGAAACGCGAACGGGAAATGTACCAAGGCCGTCCCAGCCACCCATTCATCATCACAGACATCCAATCGAGCCCATAAACCCATCGCGCCGTTGAGGAAATTTGAAGCCGCGAGCTAAAGAAGTTAGCTGCACCAGGACAAGAAGATGTGTACACTGGACCGAACGGCCACGTCAAGGCCGAATCGGGCACATCGGAAGCGAGAATGGAGCGCGGAGGTTACGAGCACATCACTGAGGCACGAGATGTGAGCGCGACTGCCTTAGAGGCCAGTCAGACAAGTCCCTCAGACTCACACGTGAGCCGAGACTTTCCATATATGGACACCGCTTGGATGACACACTATGAACATCTCTGCGCACATAACTGCTACAT
This sequence comes from Sutorius eximius, assembly GCA_038089815.1. NCBI lineage: Eukaryota > Fungi > Basidiomycota > Agaricomycetes > Boletales > Boletaceae > Sutorius > Sutorius eximius. Next base: position 31,332 of record JBBPLN010000139.1, on the reverse strand, counting down.
GGACACGATTTATTCGTTTATAGGTAACCTTTTAAAGGTACTTTCACTATTTTTTGCTTGATTTTACCCTATCCCGTTGAGGGGGAGTGTTGGATTTTACTTGTGATAGTGCATAGCCACCTGATTACATAAGTCTCAGTACATCGCACCTACAGTGACTCAGAAGTATCTACAGAGCTCAGGCCCGAACCTATGTATACAATGTCATATGATACCATTGTCTGATTATATTATGGTGTGGAAATGAAACTGCGCGACTACACTGTCCTCCATACATGAAACCTAGTGCACAGGACATAGGGCCATTGTGTAAGCCCCATTGGCATATGGCAGTCACGTGTACGATAGTCAACTAGTGTCCTCATACGTTGTAGTCCCCCGTATAGAACGTGGTCCAGTTCTTTCGTACCCGCTGTTCTCAGTGTTTCCGCCATTGGCCACGGTCGGTTTCCACATTGGCCGAAAGGGTGACAGCGGGTCGTCATCAATACAAGTAACCTGGCCCGGGTTTCCTAATCCTTGTGCCGAATGTCGGACGGCGAATATCGTGATCCGGAATCAGCACGACCATCCAGGCTTCCATAAACATGGTCTTATCTTCTTTGTTGTATCTGGGACATTGATTGGTTCTGTACACTTGCATTTGTTGCATGTGGAAGTTTTGTCCGGGGACGGTTCCTGTGCTTGCAAACTCGTGACGCAGAATCGATAAGTGATCATGCAAGTGTTACAGTGTAAGTGTTCATTGGCCACATCAACTGTCATGGCAATGTATCTCGATGGATTAGACTTGTACGACAGGTTTGGTTCTCGCTCCACCACTTGTTTCCCGGACACTGGAATTATCCTCATGGCAGTAGTGACGTCCGGGGAGGCAAGCTGCTCGAAAAAACATGGGTCCTGTTTTTGGGTTCATCACTATTGAAGGGTTTCTGAAAAACGAAAGAAGTGGTCATTAACATCGAGTCAGTGCAGCAATCCAATATCGCTGTGACCAAGCAGTTTGGTTGTGACATCTGGATCTATGAGGTGTGGTTTCGCCCGCTCTGTACAATCAGTCTACTCATCTTTATTAGTTTTGTACCGCAGTGTGTACTACCTCTCTTCGGGGGCTATGAAATAATGTTCCTCCAAAACCGATAGAGGAAGTAAGCCTAAGCCTTCAAGTCGAGGATGCGCGTAACACTGTAGGACGGACAGGCTGGTGATGTCACCGCCTTGATCTATCACTGGATCTCGGCAAACTTCCAGCCAGTGATACTAGCGATACATGATGACAATACAACAGTCAACCAGAGGATAGTTTATTCACGACATTCTCCGAAACAAATAATGAATGCACGGCAGTGGCTGCATCACTGATTCGAAGGCCCTCACCTGGCTTGATCTTATTTCCGCCAGAGCTGCAGTTGGAAATGAGCGCTACGAAGTCGGTAAGCAGAAAGCTGCGATAAGGAGCATCATTATGACATGCGGTATTATATACATGCAGTGCTGTACTTCACCACGCTGTGCCATGTGTGTTTTCGTGGTTTTCCATGAGGTTCCTCTCAAAGCCCCACGAGATGAAGCGCAACGACGTGACATCCGGCTCCTGGCATACTTACTTCGTGGAGTCCCTGGATTCTGTGTTCGCAGTCCTCGACGACTTTTAGCAGAGTCGCCAAGGTGTCGGTGCCGACCCTACTAGATTCGCCATCGTGTGCTTTCTTGGTCACTCTGGCGGCGGACGAGGATGAAACCTCCAGTATGAACAGACGTAGTTGGAAGACGCATCGCCATGGGCCGACTGAGGACTGCTAGTTCGCAAGCGCGAAGCTCGAGCTTCGTGGTTCTTGGTCAGTGTACGAGGAAGAGTAACCTGGGCCGTCAATCCTGTTTGCTGCGTCCGTCAGACACACCTCTCCGAGGATCAGGGCCATGCAGTATGGTAGGCTGATCTCGCCACGGTACACGCAGGGACAGGTGAGGGGGGGATTGGGTGCGATTTCGAGCCTGCGAAAGCTCGTCAGGGGGATTGACCGCTACCCCGACCACTGGCCTTCGAGGGCCGTTTAGGTGAGCTACCCACTATAACAGTCGAAGGGAGCAGGCTATAACAGTGACCGTGAAAGGTGTGCTCCGATCAGTGACCACGAAAAGGTGTGATGCGGTTGCGTAGATTTGGGAGATGGAGGCCAGCAGAATGACCCGCTCTCGGCCACATTACGTAAGCTCAGCTATGACAGGATGCACAGCCTCATGCAGATTTTCTCAATCAGGGATATTTCAACCATAATTTCTCATACAGGTACAATGAGCTAGACGGTGACAAGAACCGATTTGGGAAAAATGCAATGCCCTACCACCTCTGGTGTATGGTTGCATGGGGTACTCTCGTAGCAAGTACGTTCATCATTCACTGTTCTCTGCCTAATTTGATGCTCACTCCGCTGCGTATGGAGATCTCACGGGAGGACGGTTCCTGTGCCTGCAGACCCGCGACGCGGATAAACAATCATACAAGTATTATAGTGTAAGTTTTCATTGGCTGGGTGGGCTGCATTATTATTAGACATACTAATGATGAGTCGGATGCATGCCATGGGTGTGGTTCTCATACCGTCACCTGTTACCTAGATACCGAAATTATTTCCGCGGTAGCAGCGTCGTCCGAGGTGGCGGATTCCTCCAACAAACCTGGGACCTATTTTCGGGTGCAGCACTCTTGAAGGGGGAAGAGATATCACTGTTATCCCACCAGCGCAACCTCAATGTCGGGCCATAGGATACCTTAATTGCAGTCTCCGCGTATATGGGGTACACCATGTAGTGTGTTCCCATCGACACTATCTTTGTGTCCGTTGTGTACCAATTTTTGGGAGTTACAAAAAAGGACACCTATTTCAAGCCCAATGAAAGAGTGTCTCGTTTGACCTCTGCTGCGTCGAAGAAGCCGCAAGGACATGAATTGTATGAAACAGTGAATGTCACTGTTGGCATATACAAAGAGGCACTGCGGTGTGATAACGGAAGACGATTAGCACCGACCTCACTACTGATTCGAAGGACCGGCCCTGGTCGGATCTGACCTCGCCGAAGTTGCGAAAGTGGGCGCTATATTGATAAATACTAGCGCGCGGGCGCGATAAGCCATCCAGTGTAGAGTGTTTCATATACGGGCTGCCATTTAAGGGAGTCTTCCATGCATTGACATAACACCAGGGTCCATGCGGTGCCAGAGCCTAGATACTTACCCGTTACCCACCGCTGGGAATAACGTATGAGCGCGTGGAAACCCCACAGGTGGGTCGTGAATTTCCAGGAGTATCCTTTAAGACGACGACAAGTTGAGACACTTCGGCGTGAAATGCTGGCTCAGCGATAGAATCGTTCCCCGCCAGCCATCTCACGGCCTTCAGCGCCCAGCTCTGGACCCGCAACTTGGTAGATAAGGTAGTAGAGTCGCCGAGCCATCACGTCAACCGCTCGTGCAGAGGAAAGTAACGTGGGCTGGTTCTGATCATGAAACCTGTGTGAGATCAGCTTCTCGCTCTTGTGATAGTCATGATGCCATGGCTCAGCTCGGCCCGGCCCGGTTAAAGGCTTCAAGCCGGGCTTGTGCAACTTTGGTCATGTTATTGAATCGGCCATCGCGCGCCTTTCATTCATGTTACTGGCGCTCTGTAAGTTGCTTGCAGGTCTAAAAGAGATGGAATGGTGGCTGTGGCCTGGCCCTTTATGTCGTCGGATGGGATGAAGGTCCGTGGTCGAACGTTGACGTTATGATTGAAACGAACTTACTGAGTCGTTCAAGGTCTTACCAAACATTCCATGTGACAATCAAACGTTCACCTAAAAATTCAGGCAGAATTTTCCTAGCTAAGGAATGGTGTTTCAACTATATCCTTCATTGGACGGTGGTTTGTCGAAATACTATTTCAAGCCGGAGAATGTTTCTCTGACCTGGGTAGACATCGTTTCGTGGCCTGTGCCTTAGGCACATTCCATACGCAGTAAGCATTCGTTCGCAACATCAGACGTCCATCGGACCGCCCATGGAACTCCCGGTGGAACGGGGACATGGTATACCGCAGGCCGGTTCCCACCACACCACGACCACCCTCATCCGAGGAACCAATGCATTGTTTTTCGTATGTTCCAGAAACTCAACATTTACGTTCAATGGGCGTTACGCGTCTCGCGTTTCAAGATCAATACAGCATTCAGGTGGAAAGCGAACGTTCCGATGCCTGTGCAACCAATTTCTCTTTCTAGTAATTCGCAGCCTTCATTTGACTCTTTCGCGCATGATCTGTGAAGGCTAGCTGCCTGCGCTTTTGAAGCAATCATACAGGACATATCACCGACATTCACTGGGTGATTTTCCACTTCTCGAGGCGGCAGGGGGGAGGGCCGATCATATAGTTCTCTTTTCTTTTTTCTTGGATGGATGGTCCATTTTGGCGACTCAGGTTGCCGGTGCGGACTCTGGGAACAAAGTTCGTCAACATTTTGCACGGCGATCCAGTGCAACAAACGTATAGGACATCGGCGCTATCGTGCGTCTTCATCTCCGTTTGGCACGGCACTGGGAGGACAACCCCTCTTCCCCGCGCTTACACTGAACGATCGGCCCAGACGATAACCGACAGGTGGACCTCAATGGAATATAAAAGCACATACAGACATCTGGGTCTGACCAGAAACGATCATACAAGTCATCTCGAGGTATCATGACGGTGCAGCACTCATATCTTGACCTCTCCGACATCGGATACCACCTTTACACCATCTTCCTTTTCACCAAGAATGACATCCTGACTGCCATTATCCCAGTGGTAAGCATTGCGATGGTGTCGCTAGGCCAGTACTCACACTATAACTTCATATTAGACACTGTTCGCTATCGCCTCGGCACCGCTGTGCAGCCCCTTCCGCATTCTGCCTACCATCTTTTGGGTTTGGCTGCACATCCTACAGTTCGACCTTGCCAACCAGATCAAGGCTCCTGAGGAAGACAAGGTGAACAAACCATCACGGCCCATCCCAGCAGGAAGGATCACCGTAGGCAATGCAACGATCCTCCGATACCTTATCGCCCCACTCTGCCTGGCGTACTCCGCGCTGTATAGCATCCAGTTGGTGTTTGCCAGTCTCGAGATGCAGATGTTTACATACTGGTACAACGAGATGGATGGCGACAAAAACTGGCTATCAAAAAACGCCATCCTCGCCTTGCTGTACGCCTGTGTCGAATTTGGAAGCACCCTCGTCGCCAGTACGTTCCCCTTGCTTATCCAATTCTACAATTAACTCACCATTCCCTTCGCCCAAAGGTTGCGACCCCTCCAAAGTGAGCGAAACGGGCAAGCTCGCGGTCCAAATTACGATCGCCGTCTTCACCTCTACTGTACACTGCCAAGATTTCAAAGACGTTGAAGGCGACCGTCTTACTGGTCGCCGTACCGTCCCGATGATGTTCCCCATTGCCTCACGTCTTGTCGTAGGCCTCGGCCTTCCGATATGGTCTTTCCTCCTCTGTTGCATCTGGGACATTGATTGGTTCTGTACGCTTGTGTTCGTCGCTTATGGAGCTTTCGTCGGAGGACGGTTCCTTTGCTTGCGGACCCGCGATGCAGATAAGCGATCGTGCAAGTATTACAGCGTAAGTCCCCGATTTCTTCGTTCGCTGTCATTTCTGGATATACTAACGGGGATAATCTCTTGTAGGTCTGGTTCTCCCTTCATCACCTGTTACCTGGCTACTGGAATTATTTCCATGGAAGCAGCGAAGTCCGAGGTGGAGAGTTGCTCCAGAAAACCTGGGAGCTCTTCTCGGGAACACCACTTTTGAAGGCACTCTGAGTGGAACGGAGCCTCGCGAGCATTGTCGTCCAGATGAGTCACATTAGAATCCCAGTCACCGGTGAGAGGAAAAGGCCTCGACATTTGAGCTTGCCATCCCTATTTAGAAAATTAATCTTTCGTCCAATCCGTGCATTCGTCTCCTTTGAAACACCAATTCCTGTTTGTAATAGAAAATGTAATCACTATGCTACAAATCTATGAGGTCTATAACGTAGACTGTCTCGTATCGATACAGCGCGTCAAAATACAACTCAAAATCAAAACGAATAACAATGACTCCCCAACTTTCCTCATCACCCCGCGATCCTCCACGCCACCCAGGTCGCAAACCCGACCAAGACAGCAGTCCAAATACCGATACCGATCCGCCCGTCCCCTGGTACTCCATTTGTAAATAGGCCCGGAGCGCTCTGCGTGACAGCCGGCCGTCCTGCGAGGGGTACACCCCCAATCCCGGTACCACTTGCATGTGGGAGCGACGCAGGCGCAGGCTCTACGATCACTTGAATAACAACCCCGAGGGAAAGGCGTAAGTGAACTTGGATGGGAAAGGTACAGAGCAGAGATATACTTGGATAACCCTCGTGCTCCACCTCCGCGTGGTGTTTATCGTCACACAGTTGTCTGCCCGCAGTGCCAGGATCAACCGTCGAGAGCAGCCCGACCCGCGGTGGATTTTGAGATGGGCGCGTGAGCGAGCCGTAATGAAACGCGGCCAATACACTGAAATTGGCATGGAAAAGGAATGAGTGTCATTAAACACAGCGGGCATTCATTTCGGGGGTCCGAAGCGACTCCTTCTGGAAAACAGGCTCCCACATACGAAGAGGAGCAAGGCTGGAACTACCCCACATCCCGATCAAGACGGGGTTCTCCACGAGAGAGCGCTGATCCAACCTAACAGCCGACGTTCTCAAACGCACAGGTGCATACGACCAATGTCCACTCGGATTATCCCCACGACGAAACCCCACACCGAAGTGCTTGTAAAGAATGAAACTCCCACCTACCCCTTTAGAAAAGGAGTGCCTAAGTTCCAGCTATACAGATATCCAGAACCACCAGACACAGGGACGTCTGTTGGTACCAGAGTCGCGGAACAAAGGTCGGGGTCCCCTGGGCCAACTTCGGTGACGAAATCGCGAGGGTCGACAGGAAAGAGTTTGCCGCCGAATTGAAATACCAGGCTGTGTGGTGGCGAACAGGCAAATCGTGGCCCTCCAAGCATAGCCAAGATTTGCGCGATCACATCAGGGGGACCACGAATGAGTGAGTTTCCCTGTTTATAACGACAGTGTTGCGATCGACATGATGAAGTAGAAAGCATAGATGACCGACCGTATCAATCAGTGCCGAAAGAGAAATGTTCGGGGCTGACAGTTTAGACCTCTCCAGCCTAACGCCATCGAACCAGACGTCATCCAGTGGTATTTCCCATGCTACTGGATACACCTGTTAACATTAGACACAAATAAGGTGCTGTTCATCGACCTGACTGAGACCGAACGAACCTCTCCAGGAGCATCCGACGGGGGATTCAACCCGCCCTGGGACGGTGGATACCCACGCACGCTAACCCAGGTCAAACTATCGCCGCGTACAGTCGGCGGCAGCTGTCCGATGGACAACATTCCTTCGTTTCCTCCAATCTGAATCGTATCGCGCTGGAGCGCTACGGAGAACACCGGGAAGTCCAACATCCCTTGAGCCACGAGACGTGGGATGAGCGGCCCATAGTTTACGATGGACGACTGGAGTGCGGCCGTCGTGGTCAATTGTCGCGCTGAGCGTGCTAGCGGCGCTTCCGCTTCGTCGGTCTTCCGAAACCAGCGTACGACGAGGTTTTTGAGGTTGTCAGGAAAACGAGAGTTGGCATCTGTGGCCACTAGAGACACGCGGCGGCGTCTCATGGTATTCGCGCCGCCATTCTGAGCGGCGGATAGGTCAATCCAGAGAAGACTTGTCAACTTCTGTCAACACCAGGCAAGGTCATCTTCGAGAATCGACCGACAAACCTATTCAAGGGGAATCCAAGGCCGAGAATACCACTCGAACCCGTCTGTGCGACGGAGGTGTTTGTGAAATTGACCGCGGAAAAGTACTGACCCTGTAAACCGAGTCCAGCCACGGACACGAAATCAGATCCAATAGGGCCCTCGGCGTAAGTCCCCGTGTTCGAATCCCCGTATATCATCGTCGCGTCCCGATTGGCGGGACGAAAACTCGAGGGTGAGTACAAAGGGCCATTACTAGATGAACACGTTTGACACGACGTCGAGAGCACCCATAAATCGGAAGATCCCGTGTCTTGCATTAGATGATGTTGATGTCAGCGCTCGCACTCGGGTTGGGCGACAAGTCTCACCGAGCACGACGGGTATGACCGCCCCGCCGACCTCCACCTGGATATTATACGTACTAGTGGTCGAGATAATCAGCGATTACGAGGAACGGACGCGAAATAGACTCATTACATGTCCTCGAAATCGCCAAGGCCGATGGATCCGGTGCTGACAGAACGGCGCAAGCGTTTCGGTGCCGCCCCCAGGACGATGGGAACGTGAATACCTCCAGAAGTCCGCTGTGCCTTCGGAGTGGCAGATTGACAGCTGACTATCAGGGATATAAGTACGATGGCGCGTCGGACGCGAGAACTACCCATTCCAGCGAAGCACACGTGGGTCCTCGATATAAACCGTGTACCCGTCGGGTTCGGGAATGGGTACCACGTAGAGGGGGAAAATAAATAACTTAGGGAATGTATTACGGGTCAGTGAACTGCACTCCAAAATCCTCGCTCGCGCAGTATCTGAATGCTTCCTTACTAAGCAGCCCCTGTGGAATCCAAGGACTTGATCATATTGCTACTGAACTTACAAGACAATGACCAGGCCAACGCACAAATATAAAGAAGATACGAACGAAAACCGCCCCGAGGCTACTCGTACAGAAGGAAGAAAGACGATTTCATCGGGCGCACGCGCTACGGCGTCGTAACCAGACTTCCTCCGCCGAGGTGTCCATACAGGGAATCGTTCGATTCACTCGAGTGTTGTCCCATGTTGAATTCGGGAGTAAATATCGACGAAACGTCCACAGAACTATCGCCCAACATGCTCAGCACCTCCACTGGGGACGACATGTATACGCTCGGGTCCATTTCCATGCTGACGGACGTGTCCAGGAACGACGGCAAGCCAAGTGATGAACGTCGGTTGCCACTGAGATACTGACCAGCTGATCCACCAGTAGGAGAGGTCGGCGAGAACTGTTGGCCTGGCTGAGGGCTCGTCAAGCCGCCGGTAGGGTCAACGAAGAACTCGGATGGTGAAAACGCTTCTGGGCTGCTGTGATGGGAACTACCATCGCTCCCGGTCCCTTTTGCCACGCTGGAGGTCTTTTTGCGCACGGGTCTCAGCCACGGCGGTCGTGTGCTGGACTGTTCCTGGGAGTCAGACCGGGATGGTTCAAGGGGTATTTGAGTGACTGCGTACGCAGTTAGTCATGATCACTTCCATCAGGATTTGAAATCGACCCACGGCGACAGAACTCCTCCAAAAGGTCCCCCGATCTCTGGCCACACACGTATCTACCACTGAAGCGCCGCAATAATCCGACACACGATCGAAGGACTTCGAGAGCCGGCTGAATCAGGGGCTGGAGTTTCTCGTTCTTGCAGTTGATTAAAATAGCCAAGAGGGTACGTCCAGCTTGGGTTAGCTGATGGATGACGTGAACGCCGTCTATGGAAGATGAACGGTGACCACATAGAACAATCAAGATCAAAGCCAACTCACAATAAGTCATCAGTCCCTTGGCTGCGACCTGCATGTGGGACGAGATGATCTGCAACGCACAACCATGAGCAGCCGTCATCGCCTCCTGCTCGGTGTCGCTAGGTTCCTCCTCGATTGAACCACTGCAAACCCTCTCGGCCACGAAATTGGAAAATCGGTGCCTATGAATCAACATCCTGACAAACTGCTCAGCGCAGTGGAGCCGTACTGCCTGTGTGACTCGGATGACATCATCGCTAGCCAGCGTTTCGGATGTGTGAGACCAATATGGGGGTATTGACCTATGAATTTTATCAAGCAAACTTTCTTCCTCGCGGAGGTCCTTTGGCCGCATGTGACCTGATAGCACACCGGCTGCGTGCAATAAAAAAGGTGAGGCGTCCCCGGTTCGGTGGCGCGGTGGCGGGATGTCCAACACCGATTCCATGACGACCATGATTCGTATGGCCGCCACGAACGCGCTCATTCGACTTTCCGTACCTGTGGGTTGCGGGAGCATCCCCTCGCGAGTGACGAATTCGTCATCGGCGATCGCTGGCTCCCCGATATCGCAGTCCCGGAGGCGAATCATGGGTGGTCTGCCAAAGTGGGCTGATAGTTGTTTGTCCCATAAGTACACGCACCAAAACGTGCGCTTCCGAACTTCTTCTTCGATGGGGTCAAAGAGATCATATGTGTCTGCAGAGCGGTGCAAACCGGCATCTATCGACACCGTGATGGCTTCTGATAATAATGCGGCGGCCTTGGAAAGCTTGCCTAGCCCTACCGCATAGACAGCGGCGATCAGATGTGCTTGGACGGTGTAAAGCGTAGGACGATCTGCGATCGGAAGTGTACGGAGACGACCGAAAAGCTCAAACCACTGCGTGCCTGCCGAAATGCCCTCATTAGGATCCGCCCGGACGCGTGGATCATCAATGTGGCGTGACGCAAGACAACAGACAGCAACGATGAAAGCAGCGAAACCAGGTTCGGCCCATTTTCGAGGATTTCCGTAATCCTGTTGCCACGGATAAGTCAAAGAATGATTATGAATGAACTCAACGGACCGCTAGGAACGTGGGAACGTGGAGGAATGGGAGAATGTAATAAGATGTACACAAATAGCACTGCACCAAACTGACAAAGTAACGTGATTAGAAAACACACGGTAAGGGACGCGGGGCAGAAATCACCTATCCATCAGTTCCGGGACGATATATGAGGTTATAAGTCGCCAGAGTGTCTCTGGGTTGACGTCAGTTCGTCGGGGTGTCCGGTTGGGAAACCAGGTGGTGTTGTCAGAGGATGGTGATTGTTTGCCAGCCCAATTCGCGTCTGGGGTGCTCTTTTCTGATTCGGATTTGACAAGTGTACGATTCTCTAACAGGAGATCGAGGAGAGGCAGACCAGAGGTTTCTCCCTGCCATCGGGTATACCCCTCGTCATCGAAGTAGAGGTACGAGGCGTGCATTCGAGAAGTCTCCTCGAGCGGCAGTTCGGGTGGGGACCCGTTCTGTGGGTGAGAATGCTGTCCAAGAATGGAGCGAAATGTCGTATTGGGGCTGCCTTGCGTTGGAGAACCCCTGGGAGGCGGGGTGGTAAAATGTGTCGAAGGATTTGTCAGTGGGAAAACATGAAGAGATGGGGGAGGGACACCCGAAGGAAAGGTGTGGTTCATGGAAGCGAACGTGGATAGTGGGCTTGCCATGCTCGGATCTGCTGTCAGATGTCGAGGCGGGTTCAAACCCCCAGCCGCAAAGACAATGGGAGGGATGGTCTGGATGAGCGTCTCGAGCTGGTGCATCCTGTCCTCGAGGGTAGCGGTGCGCCTGTGGGTAGTACGGCAAGATAAGTGTCGCTAAGCGTGGCATCCGTGTGTACGTACTTTGATTTGTGTGGATGTGTACGCTTGCCCGGTTCTTCGAAAGTGCACGGCGAATTAGCGGTCAAGCAAGCCTGGCATGGATGGCCTTCGTCGCATTTGATCCTCCTTCGTCTGTGGGAGAGGCTATCAACACGACGGTGCGCCCAACTTTCGGACATGCTCACCGACAGCGATCACATGCCCTAGAGGAGCGTCAGAACCTGGGCACAGAAAGGGTGGTGCTGACTCACCTGCTTAGCTTGAATCTGCGTTCCTTGAGTATGGATGTTGACGGTTTTTCCTGGTTCTCTTGCGCTGGGGACATTGTCGACGTGCTGTACGAGGTCGAAAACTCGAAAGCCAACGGCAACAGAAAAAGCAGAAATAAGTATGATACCAAGTCATCAGAGCTATGGGGCCGGGCCGAACCGGAAAAATCCGCTGTGTCCATATCGGGAAATCAATTACATGTACCGTGGCTCGTCCCTGAAACAGCCGTGTGGCCATCAAGTCGTCTAGTCGTTGCCAGCAGTTTGGCTTGTTCTCGAACCACTGCGAGATCGTCGCGATTGGAGCTGATAGAACACACATTTTTTTCTCCCTTTCCAGGTTGTCCTGGCGGTCTACTTCACTGTTCGCCGATCAACAGGCCTGGCCCAGTGGCCCACAGGACCCGTGATCGAGAACGACATGGCACATACTGTAGCCGAAAGGACGCCACTGGCGATCTTGAAAACTATAAGCTAGCACCAGGGCGTGACGTCGCTGTCATGTCCGGACCCTGTCCAGGGGACGAAGTAGTGATGAGACTTTCTCCGCGGACATGGCGTGCCATCGACGGAAAGGCGCTGTGAACTTGCTCGGCTGCTCAACCCGGTCCCTAGCCCTTGGACTGAACCTTCGTTGCAGCGGAACGGACCTCAGCACACAGCTTCGCAACATCGCGAATGGTCTTGCGACCAAGAAGCGGGTACATGAGCCCTTCATGATACCGAGTCGCTGGGTGACAATGCACCAGAATTCCGAATAACGGATGAACTTTTTTCGTGTACGAGCTGACACCTTCTCATAATCATGGTGCGTGCGAATCGCATAAGGAGCTTACCCCACAGTCATAAAGCAGCCTATTGGATGGAGTTCTTAGTACCTTGGCACCCAATGGAACCTGTTGGGTTACCTAAACTATTTCTGATCATCGAAAAACTTAGTAATGGATGTTTGGACGAATCCTTTCAAATATCCTTGCCAACGTGTTGGAGGACACTCGACGCATTTGCGACTCTGAGGAGACAAAAATATCATGACATGTCACCCGTTTGAGTGAAATCTTCCTGGAGGTTGGTAGAGGTCCATACAATGTCGTCCGACAGATCAAATGCACGTCAATCAATAGATGGGCCACGGCCGCCATGATTTGAACCCAGTAAGGCATATGTCAAAGAGACGTCAGTGATGCTACTACTTACTCACATGTCGTCATAGTCATAAGGACGTAAACAAAGTTACTAGTCCGACGCCAAGGGACGCCTCCGTTTTTTGGATATGTTTTCGTACCCGGGAAAGCGGGCCCTCCGTTTGTTCATCATGTGGCCGAAGACGAATGGCTGCACTTCTGCAGAGGAACCGTGACCCTGAAGTTCATTTCACGCACAGTTCCTGACCGCGGCGCACGTTTTACGTATTACTCGGACTGACACCGCCAGTGTTCATGCCTCTTCGCCTCAGTCGGCTCGGTAGTTTCCATACGCTGTCCCTCTTCTAGGGGTAAACTTCTGGGTTGCTCTAACGATGGGATACCCATGAGATTCCGGCTATTCTCCTGTGCATGTGTTACTCGTTCCTAGGCCGCCCATAAATACCGCATCACTTCGGGAAGACTCGGGTGCTGGCTCTTCCGAATCTCCACTTTCCATCCAGCCGGGCACGAGGGCGTCTTCTGGTGGAAACCGCGCTGTCTTGGGAACACCTGCCACCGAAGCACCGCGCTATCCATCCTCTCATCTATCTCAACTTGCCAAATCGATGGTCCCTGAGCAACTTTTCACGATGCGTCGAGCACCGAGTAGCGCCCCAATCCGTGTTATCACCTCCTTCGCCTTCCATCTCTCAGGGGTCTGAGTAGAATGCAAAAGCTTCTTTTTTTCGCGAAAAAGAAGGTCTCTTCCATGGCGAAGCTCCTTTCCTCTTCGTGCTGGCTCCGCAGCGGCCCTGGTTGATGGAAAAGCTTGCCGGCCGATGGTCGAATGGTGTAATGCCACGGGGTCGCGGGAACAGAGGGGTTGATGAAGTAATGATGAAACCAGTAACCAGGCGGCGGATTCGTTCATATCCCCAGAAAGCGATCGACAGGCTATGAACAGTTTGCGTCTCTTGAACGGTGTAGCAACCAGACCCAGTTAGACGAGTATGTGGCGATCCATGGGCATGGAACAACACGTGTGCTATCAAGAAATCTGACAAACGGTCACTCTTATCGTCAAATGCGATTGCAGACATGGATCGAACGTGGTTGCTTTGCAAATCTGAAAACCCTATCGTACCAAGAGCAATGACACGAGCGTCGTAATTTTACTACGAGGACGAAGCAGCACATCCTGGGCTCAAATCATTGACTTGCACTTTTCCTATCCAAGTGAAATACACTGACTAGCGCTACCCTCTTCTGGAAGTGACACGGATGATGACATAGGACTGCGCTGACAGATAGTTCTTCCTGCCTGAAGCAGCATCACCTCGGGGACGCGGGATGCACCCAAGTTTCCCCGATGGGCCTAAAACATACCTCAGGATACGACGCGCCTCGTGTATAATCTCAATACATATTAAACAGAAACGGAGCCGTCACCTGACTCTCAATACGGATCTTGGGTAGCCAGTGCGGTGTTGAAGCGGTATCGAGTGCAACGAACTCCGGCGAAGAATGGATGGCGGAGGTGGGGAGAACAAAACGAAGAGGGTGCGATTTTGCATCATAGACGCCGAGATGTGTGGCGCGACGAAGACTGGTAATGATGAAAAGGGGCCGGGTCTACACCCACACGACTGGGGCTGTCCGCTTAAGCGAGACTTCGAGCAACAGCCTTTGACTGCGTAGAAGCGCCTTGATCATGGCGAAGTACCGTGTCCGATCCCGACTGCGACCTACGTCGTTCTAGAAACCCAGGACCGCGAGGCTCGATCAAGCGTTCCATTGCGCCAGTGCCTAATTCGGCAGCGCAAGGTAATTGGTCCAGTCCTCGGATACCCACGCAACACTGAGGACCCGATATAGTGATCGATAACAATCGAAGATCGCACATTTTTTGTGCTATCCCGCGACCGAGGGTCGGACCTCGTGAGTGATGCCAAAGTCTGAGCGATTGACCGGTCGGTGATAAACCTCCGCACGTGGTGCGCCACGAAAGCAGAAGGATCAGCCCGGTGCTTGGAGGGTCGAGTTTGGAAGGAGAGATATGGAGCGAAGCCCGAGCGAGAGACAAGAGTCAGGGGTGGAGTGCTGGAGAAGGATCTCGTCCACGGCTGCCTCCGACAGAGAAGGGGATTGCAGTGCTCTCGAGTTCTCTCTGAGCTGGCCGAAGCTGTCGGAGTGGAGGACGTGCTCGCTCCAAGGCTCATCAAAGGAAGACGAGCGGATGAACGAGCTCGCGCGATTTTGCCGTGGTGGCCTCCCGATGGAGTGGGCACCCATCTCACTCACATCACTCGATCATGTGCCGCAAGCACCGACCGGTGTGCACGTACTGGTGAGGTAAGTAATACGATAAGAATGTGTCGCAGACATGGCATAGTCGGATGCGTTGGAACCAGAGGGGAAAAAGGTGCGAATGTGGCATGCCATTCCATATTGATATTAGGTGGGAAGCACGGAGCGGGAGGATCATCAAAGATTCGAAATAATGAACCGGGGTCAAAACTTATGTTCCAAATTTTCGTGACAGTCGTGATCTGATCAACCACTATCACCCAGGGCTTAGTCGACGAGACGTATACCTGTGCCAGGCTTTTGAGTCAGGTGCTGACTTGGAAAGAGTACGAGGCACAATCTATCCCGAGGATAATGAGCTACCAAAATGCTGACATTGTGGTGAAAGATGACATGGAGATAGATATCAACTTCATTTGACCGTTGCTCACTGGTTTCCTTGTCTGTTCAAAAACGATCTTCAATTCGTTCCGTTACCTCAAGGAATGTCGGACTAGTGTCAACATCAATGCAAAACCACACTCTAGTACTAATA
The DNA here is from genome assembly GCA_038089815.1 of Sutorius eximius. Lineage (NCBI taxonomy): Eukaryota > Fungi > Basidiomycota > Agaricomycetes > Boletales > Boletaceae > Sutorius > Sutorius eximius. The sequence goes on along the minus strand of JBBPLN010000139.1, from coordinate 15,601 downwards.
CACTACAGGACCACCTGAAGCTGAAGAGAACGAGGACACCAAGTCCCCAAGGGTTTGGAATCACGGTGTCGCGTAAGGGACAAGCTGCGCTTATTACTGCATAGTTCGTGTGCCGCATATCCATGTGGCCTGGCGGTGGAGGGATGGAGCAACGACCGAAGTCACCCTGCGTCTCTGATACCGTCGAGTTTAACCTCGCGCTGATCATTTCTCTGGACAACCGGACATATTTCTGACTGTTGGTCATTATCGACCTTGCATTCGGCATATGTCATGATGTGGACTTGCATCCTGTTCCTTTGGTCCGAGCCGTTGGTGCATCCGAGCGCGAAATTTTTCGATGTAATCTTCGGAGTCTTCTTCCCCCGATTATCCAGCCCGACACGGATTATCACCATGTAAAACGTGATGGAAATGATGGGAGTGACCTGCAAGACAGCAACAGGAGCTATTCAGTGGAACTCCGGTGAGCGAGCAGAAAGGAACTGACTATATCTTGCATCACATATTGAAAGTCGAATCCAAATGGAAAACAAGCCAACGTCACGACAAGGGTAGTAGTGTAGATCGCGCCGGCGTCGAGAATGATGTATAGCATCGGCAGTAATTGGGAATTTCGGGGGCCATGCAGTTTCGTGGCCCGCCGGTTGACATACCAGATACGGCAGGCCAACAGAACTGGTGTACGGGAGAATTTCAGAAGTATTTTCGACGTCTATGAAAACGCAGTTACACACGTGTCGTCACCAAGTTGGTTAACAACGTTGACGCCCAAAACGCCGCCATCCATCGCCTGAGGGCACCGTGAAGAAGCTCATGGTTCGCCATACGTGAGAGGGCACATGAAGTTCCTAATCCAGTTACTCCAGAAATATGTTAATGTTGTAGGTTCAGCCGAGACAATACGGTACGCGTACCAACAACGGCACACCAAAGGAGTACAGGCAAAATCATGACGATTTTTGATTGCCACGCGACGTAACAGCGGTAGATCTGCAGTTCCGTTAGTGGCTAGCTCTCACCTGGATGCCATGGAAGCTCACAATCACACCGTCCCCTATCAGGGTCTGTGCGACATATATGAAGTTCTTGGACACAAATGTCCACTGCGGGATGTCCAAAAAATACCCACTCCCGCTGCTTGTGTAGTTATTCCGGAAAGATCCCAAACCCTCTAACATCCTGATGATATGAATCACGAAATGCTATATACACCCGCGGAACCAAATTCTGTTAGATGCTTATCCTGGATGACAGGGAGGAACACGCACCGCCGTGCTCAGCACCAATAATAAACATGCCACTATGAACATCTTGAGATTCACCTGGCAAGTGGACCGTTGAGCCCACAACGCCCAGATGGTCCCTCCGAACATTGGTAACGAGGCGCCTTGACCCACCAACGTTCAGTCTTCTCTCCCTGCAATTCGGAGTAGTTAAAGGACTTTACCATAGAAGAGCCCTTCAAATATTATTGACAAAACCTCCCCCTTATCCGCTGGCAAGCTGATGTCTCTGACCATCATATTTCAGAACGTTTCTTTCAGAATACCAGGAAGAGCCGACGGACGGCGGTAGAGAGGGAGAGGAGCACGGAAAGAGGAAAGGTGGATTAACAGCCTTTCTAGCCCTGGGTCCCCGCCTATGTATCCAGAGAGCCATAGGCACCGCGGTTAGTCACGGCCCCATCTCGCGTACTAAGTTTAGCCATGTCGTTCGACCATCCGTTGTACCTTGGTGAAACAGATCCTTGATCTGCTGTGGCTACAGAACCTCTTCGGGACTAGGATCCAGCCGAAAATCAAGTGAGGTCAAGCCGGTACTACCGTTGCTGTTGTCGGAGCCGAGATACATGCACATATTGATCAAGCCGCCCGTGCCTCAAAACTATATGTTTGACTTGTTTGTTCGGATTTCCACCCGAACTGCGCTTGAACTGATAAGCGTAGGTTAGGCTGTAAACTTGTCTGTAACTTCGTTGTGCCGAGATGCCGATGAACCTGCAGACTGGACGGTCGATCATAAGTATTGCCGGTCGGAGCCGCAGCAGACCATACTCCTGAGTATATCTCAACTTGAATCTGAGGAGTCGCGGGCCGAACGTTCAGGCACTTCGCTCGCTGCTACGTAGGTACGTTTTTGTGTGCCATCTTTATTTCAGGTTATGAAATGAACGATCTTCACCTATTTAGATAACATTTAAACTGGAGTATGGCTCTCGCTGCTACGGCTCCAAACTTATAATTATTTTGGTTATGTATGTATGCAGGGACCCACAAACGGATTCAGCACTCTGATCTCTTCTCTTCTCTTGCTCGCTAGGTCAGTCGTTACTATTTTACCTTGTACCACATTCCGGATTGTTCAACTCGCCATGTTTCTCGAATAGTTGTACAATAACATAGCATCACAATCCGATACCTGGGCTTGCATTGGCACTGTAGCAGACTAGCAGTGAGTCCAAGTCGTTATTTCTAGAATACTGATCATTGCGGCGGCATTCCAGCGATACCACGAGCAAGAACTCCTTTGGCGCCGTCGGCTATCCATCCGCGAAAGTGACTGAGCGGTAGGAGCATGCATGCAGCACGAGCACAGGAGCGTCGACTGAGCTGGAACGCCGTCCCTGGATCTGAGTTTGACCAGGGTGTGGTGGGCTGAGTTGACACCGCTGCTACTGGCACTGGACCACATGGCTGTGAGACGCCAACTGTTTCAGTGCAAAATCCGCATAAATATAAGCAGAGGTACTAAATCCCTCTCAACGTTGGGCGGACCCCCTTCATCGTGGAGAGATACTTGGTACCCTTGCTTTGGCAATATTTCTCCTTCACTAAAGCAAGTTGTCTGCTTGTCGTGCTTAGTCTCCCATTGACTTGTCAGTGACTGAGGGCACCCAGGCAAGACTCTCACTCCGAAATTTAGCTAGCATGTCACATGTCTGACAGATTAAAATCTGTCTTCCTAGCGTGCCTTGCAGGATGGAGTGATGATCACCACATCAATTGCGGGCTGGTCCTCAAACGGGCAGGTGTTTGATTTTCCAGCTAATATTGGTCTTCTGAACGTCAAGCAAGTAGTGCCGAGGCATATGATGACAAAGGTGTTACTACGGGGTAGAGCTGAGATAAGACCATACCACCCTTTCAGCGATGTGTTTCTGTTTCGATATTTGCCCCTCATCGACGAGACCACCATCGGGAGTCATCAAATTGACTTGTGAGTGGGGTTTATTTTCAACCTCCCTCTCGGCCATGCGCTGATGCGAAGATGCACTCCGCTCCACGCTGACCGCCTCGAAGCGTGACCCGGTGGAGAACATTAGTGTGGCGAGCATTGTGTCTGACCGGTTTACCAGATTAGCCAGCCCGACTCGGATGATGACCATGTAAAATGTGATGGAGATGATGGGCGTAACCTGGGAGGGCAGTATTTAAATATCAGTTGGGCTATTCCCATTAGCAAGTGAGAGGGTGATGCACTGACCATATCGAGAATCACGTATTGGCTATTGGATCGACTTACGGAGCAAACTAGCATCACCAAGAGAGTAACAAAGTAAGTCACGCCGGAATCGATAAGGATGCGTATAAGAGACCGTAGTTGCAATTTTCGGCGGCCAATCAGTTTTGTTGTTGTCCGATCGACAGACCAGATACAAGCACCTACCAGTTGCCAACATGTTTGTTATCAACGTCGACACATAAGACGACGTGACCCATCGAGAAAGGATTCCGTCATAGACCTCGTGGTGCTTCATGTGAGACAAAGTGTACGGAGTTCCGATGGCACATACCTGTTGGAAATGTTAATGTCATTAGCGAGTCCAGTAGCCAACTTAAAGAACACCGGGACACGTACCAGCAACGGCGCACCAAAGCAGCACGGACAATACCATGACGAGCTGAGACTGCCATGCTACATAACAGCGGTAAAGCTGTCAGACATTCAGCTAACGAGGTACTCGTTTCGAAAAAAAAACACAACTCACGACGATACCATCCCCTACCAATGTCTGCGCACCGTACACGTAGGCCTTATATACGAACATCCGTTATGACAAATTCGAAAATATCCAATTGGACCTCTCGGATAGGTGTCTCGATATATTATCAGACCCTCCATGATTCTCACCATATCTAATACCATATGCTATGTACGTCACGATACATCAGTCTCGATGTCGATGCCTCCGAAAAATACGTACCACCGTACTCAACAGGAACAACAAGCATATTACTGTGAGTGTTCCACGATTCACTTGGTAACTAGACGTTCGAGACCACAGCACGCCAATTGTGAGTCCGAACATCAACAATGAGAAACTTTGTCCCACAAACCGTTCAGCATGATTTACCCTCAATATCATCGTCAACGGGTCTTACCATACAGAACTGCTTCCAGCAGCACCGAGAGGAGCTGTGCCTCGTCGATAGGGATGCCATTGTTGGCCATGGCCTCGTGAATGGAATGTGGGTATCTAGTAAGTGAGATCCAGGATGTGGGGGTGCGATGGAAAATTGAACGAGGGAAGCTCGTACCAGCATCTGTGAACAGGAAAATGGTTGGCACTAGTTAGTATTGGTTTGAAACCACTGGAACCAACTCGACCAAAATGTTGGTTTCAAACCATCACGTTAAGGTAACAACGAGATGCCAATATATTTTTGCTATCTAGGGTCATGGACCGTTTACCAATCTTGAACAGAAGCGGAGTCAAACGTTGCCTCAGCCAATCAGAAGTGGGGACAGCTGGTTCCTCGGCAACAGAATGATTTTGCTGGTTTCGTCGCCTACACGTTCACTGATGAATAGTGCCCATCGCACCAGGATCAGATGCTCAATTTGCTTGGACTGTGCCAGGCGGTGGCTAAACTGGCCCTTGCCTCTTTTGGACGGACCGGTCACCGTTACGTCCACACGCACAAACAGGTCATTACACAGTGCCTCTCAGTAGAAACCCCTGCGCCCATCTGACTTCTAACTCCATTGAAACCCTGTTCCCATCCAGCAAGGTGCCCCCTCCCCGTCAGCGATGCTCTAGTGGTAATCGAGCTTGTCTCGCTTAGTCCATCAAAATATCCTCTTATCTCATTCGTCAACCTCCATGTCCATGTTGAACGCAAGACTAACTACGACCAAATTACCGTCCTGGTGGAACCACTGCCACCACCAGCGGTAGCGGTCTTGACTGCATTACAATAATGTTAATGAACAGCCAACCTGTGCCACAAGGAGATCACGACCACATCTCTAATATGCTATGTACTATGGAATGCCAAGACAGAACGAGAAGAGCATACTTAGGTAACTTGACCCTGACAGCGTCCAAGTCCTCAGCGGTTTTATTCTTCGAAGGAATGGGAAGACGCAGCTGCGAGGTGGCTCGTGTGCAACGCATCACAGGTCTTGGCATAGTAAGGCAACCCACGCTTGTCTGCCCCGTGATGAGGTTACACCACATCTGCCACACCGCCGAACTTGACACCGCTCCGACGTTCGTCGCCACCACCAATGGGAGTCATTGCACTGACCGATGACTGTGGATCATTTTCGACCTTGCTCTCGGTTGACGTTGTGATGTGGACTTGCACTGCGCTCCTTCGGCCCATACTTAGGGTCTCTGAATGCCGTTGGTAGACGTAGCAAGAGAAAGAGACGCGCCAAGTATCGTCACTGGCTGGCTCACCCGGGTAGTCAACCCGACACGGATTATGACCATGTAAAACGTGATGGAGATAATGGGCGTGATCTGGGAAGTCAGCGACAACATTGAGGATTTCAGTGGGACTAATCTCGTTAGCGAACGAAAGAATGGTGTGCTGACCGTGTTTAGAATCACGTATTGGCCGTTAGACTGACTTGCAAAGCAAGCCAGCGCCGCAACAAGGGTGACAGAGTAAATCGCGCCGGCATCGATAATGATATGTAGAATAGGCCGCAGTTGGGACTCGCGGTGTCCGTACAGCCTCGCGGTCCTCCGGTCGACAGACCAGATACGGCACGCTAGCAGGACTGACAAAGGGATGATGACGTTCATGAGTTCAATTCGACCATTATGAAACACACGAGCGCGCACCGGTCGTCAATAGGTTTGTCGTCAACGTCGATACGTAAAACGACGTGATCCATGAGAAGAGATCCCCACCAAAGACCTCGGTTTGCATTACATGTGATGCAGTATACGGAGCCCCTATTCCAGTCACTGTCCAGGATCATCATCAATGGTTCAAATCGTCTCCCAAACGCATGACACACATACCACCGACGGCACACCAAAGCAATGCTGGCAAAACCATGACAAGTTTAGATTTCCATACTGCATAGCAGCGGTAAAGCTGCCAAAATGATCAGCGCATGATGTTCGCCTCGAAAGGGAATGAAGCTTACAATCACACCGTCCCCTATCAGGGTCTGTGCAGTATACACATAGTTCTTGTACACAAAGGTCCATTGTGACACATTTGAAAAGTACCCAACCGGACCTCCTGGGTAGGTATCTCGAAACAAGATCAAACCTTCCATGATTCTTATGATGTCGATCACGATGTGCTATGCCCGTGGAATCAATCCCTGTCATATTTTCGCTGAAGAAATGACAAGAAATACGCACCACGGTGCTGAACAGTAACAGGAGGCATGCTACCACGAGCATCCTATAGTTCACCGGGTAAGTGGACCGTCGAAACCACAGCGCAGAGATCGTTCCTCCGAACATCAACAATGAGAAACCTTGCCCATAATCCGTTCAGTGTAGTTGCTTGCGGTACCATCATTATCAGGTCCTACCATACAAGAGCGCCTCCAGTAGCACTGATAAGAGCTCTGCCTTGTCGAGAGGAATGTCATGGGCAGCCATGTCTTAGGGCATGTACAATGAGGACACGCAGGTCCGATAACAGGGGAAGGAGGGCGTCGGGTGGGGTGCGGAGAGAGGGACAGAGACAGCAGGTCATCCATCAGAGGCTGGCCCGCTTTTGTATATCGAACAGCTCATAATTTCTTGATCCATGGCTGAACCTTGACAACAAGGCCGATCTAACAACAATCCTGGTATCCGAACACGTACGAAGTTCCCACATTTGAAAGCATGCTGACCCGAACGCATGTGTGTTGCTGTGCATGGAAGTCGGTCAGGAAGGCGGCAAAGTGGAACATGGCGCGCAAAAGCTGCAATATATCAGTCCTCATGCAGTGGATCAACGCAACCACTTTACCTACTGGAAACGTTTCATCCACAAGATATGTACGGGAAGTCCCCACTGAAAAGTGAACCTTGCAATGCCTCATCACGAAATCCGCATTGTTCGTCAACGTCACGTAACAGCGCAGCAAACCGTGAGAGATCAATCGGTCAGGGATAAATGTTTGACTATTGAATACTGAGTATCAAGGGTCCATTGAATGCCCACAGACTTGGACCTGAGTGATAAGCCTACTTTTACCCCCGCCTTGTTCGCATTTGGCATATCATGGTGTGGTGTCGTGCCTTGGAGTGGGGTCCGGTTTAACCGTGAGTCGGAGAAAGCTATGGCAATCAAATAATCCCTGCCTGGGGTCGCTCCTGGCCAGTGTGGCGATCGACAGTAAGCTGTCACCCAGTCCCGAACATTGAAGCCGAGCGCACAGATCCAAGTTGGAGCTATCGCAACGATATCTTCCGACCTTGACGTTCCTCTACTCGGCTAACACCAGGTCGCAGCCTGAATGTTGTCAGGTGAATATTTTCCATCTGCCCGAACTCCATTTGTACTTACACGTCCGTGGTCCGCGGTGGCCGGTTACCTATTGACCGAAACACAAGTATCCATGACGTTGTATAATTCCATTGCCAAGCCGCTCGTATTGTTGGTATGAATCGAAAAATATATATTATATAGTCGTCTCTGTGGTGCTTACCTACTATGTACTTGTCCATGTCAAGTAATGTGCCATCCGACTGTGTCATGGAATGAAAAAGGAAGGGGGAAAAAGGTCCAGCGTAGAGATGATGTTGTCTGGCAACCCGCATTCGCGCATACGTGCACGAGTGAAAACTTGGAGGGGAAGGGTGGATGAAAAGGGGAAAAGGTCGAAGGCGCGAAAACAAGACACGATGAAGCAAGTACAACAACACCTCACTCAGATCGGCCCCAAATTCTATGATACACCCAGACTCCCATCATCGTCATAGGGCCCGTCCGCCCCCCCACGATTGCATGCTCACTGGTCTTGACGCGTCGTCTGGACGAAGCCCCTCAACCCCTGCCGCTAAATACGCCTCATCGCCTGACACCTCTCGGAACCCCTGGGACTGTGAAGGCGACGATGCGTGCCGGACCTGCATCTCAAACGCCTCCGACCCAGAGCTCATCAATGATGTCGTCCGCGCATCATATTCCGACCCCGACGGCCCTCGCGAATGCGACGATGGCTTCTCCCCAACCTCCCCGTTCGCAAACCGATACAACGAAGGCGGTATCGGAGACGGTATCGGGATATCGCTCGACGAATAATACGACGCACGTGGGTCCACTGATGGAGTCATCAGCTGCGACGACCCCAAGTTGACATTGACGTTGATCAGTGGGGGTGGCGTCTCGCGCCCCGTCCCGCGTTCTTCCTTGCAATCCACCTCGCCCTCAGCGCCCACCTCGAGCGAATCATCGGCATACCCTGCCCGAGGCTTCTCGCGTATATCTACCAGCTCTGGCGACCCTGGCGTATCATACGCATGTGGCAGTGTAAGCTCTGACGCTGATCGCGCATGCGGCTCACGGAACATGGGAGCCGTCTCGGGATCCGACGGCACGCGGGCGTTCTTGGATACCTTGCGGTGTCGGATACCCAATCGGTCTTTGAGGTCCCCGCAGACCCACATCTCGCGAATAATATCCTTGTCGAGCGGCGCATAAGCGGAGGAGGCGAACTTATAAATGAAGCGGGGCGCTGGGGGAAGACATCAGGTGGTGTTTATTGGCGCGATGGGCCTCGTGCTGTGTACCGTACCTAGTGCGACCATCACCGAGAAGACGACCGTGGCCCAGAACGTGATGTTGGTAAACAGGACTGCTACCTCATCCACGAACGAGCCCGTGGCCGAGAAGAAGTTGTTGGCGGGCAAGTACGAGTAGATCACGACCCAGAGGAGCATCACGAACGATGACCCGATGACGACGATCCACGTAATAAACGTCCAGCTGCGGCAAAATCAGCATGCACATTCGGGCATGTGCAAGGGCACGCACTAGTGGGTGTTCATTCCGACGTAGGTATTCGCGGCAAAGATAGCAGCGATCCCAACGGTCGTACCGAAATCAGACAACGAGTCGATGCCCTTGCCATTCCAGGACGTCGCGAGACCGAGCGACCAGACGAGATAGGGTATGAAAAAGACGACGGCAGATTGGTATACGCCATCAAGCATGTACGACCAAAACTTGATGCGGGTATATTCTAGGCCGCGAATGCCTCTAATGTAGAGTTCAGGGAATGCCAAGGCAGCTTTCGCGTTGATATCCTGGTCGAATGCTGATAGGTGTTGTCAGATGATACAACTCCCACCGAGGCGGTGCTGCTTACCGCCGAGGACGATGACAGGAAGTGATGTGAAGACAAGGTTGTAAAGCAGGATGAAACTGTAATCGTACAGATACGTGGCGTCGAAGCTACCAAGAACAATACATCAACCGCGCGCGTCCATGACCACGCTCAAACACTCACTAGCAATAAAACAGATACCAAAACATGGCCAGCGTCCAGATCACGTTCTGCAAACCAGCCAGAGGAGGTCAACCTCTACCCGCGCGAAGCGACGGCAAACGAACCTTGTAGAAAAAGTTGCTATGCATGTCCGCGATGCGCTGGTACGACCAGCGTCCATGCACGAGCAGCAGCTTGGTCAGGAACCTGAATTGGCCAAACGCGTAATCGGCCGACATGGCAGCCTGGGAGCCTTCGTGGCCCAGCAAACCACAACCCACGTTGGCCTCTTGGATCATCGCCACGTCGTTGGCGCCATCGCCGATCGACAGCGTCATCGCTTTGCGGCCCTCCTTGACCTAGTGCGGGTGAGTACATGCGCGGGGGAGAACACGGGCGGACGCACCAGCTTCACCGTCAGCGCCTTCTGGGCGGGCGACACACGACAACACACGACCGTTTCGCACTGCGTGCCGAGATTGAGAAAGAGTGGCTTGATGTCCGCCGTCAGTGCGTACCGCAGGGTCTCGCCGTCGATGACGACCGCGAACGCAGCCTGTGCGCCGGGCACGAACCCCCGCTTGCGCGGGTCGAGCGACGGCGGGCCAAGCACGGATGCGATCTTGTTCAAGCCCGCTTCGATCTGTGCGCGTGTGGCCTCTGGTGAGTCGGCGGAGAGAATCATGATCTCCATGTCTTGCTTGAGTAGGTTACAGCTGAACCCGATCTCGATGGCCGTCTGCAGCTTGTCGCCTGGGGACAACAACTCAACGACGGAACGAGCCATCCAGGCCAGACTCACCAGTGAGAATCCACAGCTTGATGCCCGCACGGTGCAACGTGTCGATCGCCTCAGGGACGCCCTCTTGCAGCTTATCCTCGAGCGCTGTCGCACCCAACAACAACAGCTCCCGCTCAATACTCGACGCCGCCTTCTCAACCTCCTCCTCCCTATTCTCCGTCGCGACAGTCGCGGCATCATACGCCCTCACCCACATTAGAAACTCGTCCTCGTCCAGCACGCGATACGCAACACACAGCGTCCGCAAACCCCCATTCGCAAACGCGTCCATGTCCCGCGTCGTCTTGTCCCGCAGCGCGGCATCGACGCCCCCCGCGAGACGTTCGTATATGACCGAGTCTGCGCCCTTGCAGTACAGCACGATTCGCCCGTCTGGCGCTCGCACAATCACGCTCATCCGTTTACGCGTGCTCGTGAACTCGAGCGTTTTAAGTAGGGTGTAGCGCTCTGGTTGACCCATCACCTCGATGTCGACGCCGTCCTTGGACCGGCCCACGAACGGGAACCCGACGTCCCGCGCGGCGCCCACGAGCGCGGTCTCGTCTGGCGACTCGGCCTTGTATTCGAGATGCCATGGTCGCGCCGTGTCAGATTTGTCCGCAAGTACGGTATGGCACAGTGCGAGCGCGCGAAAGAAGGCCGCGATGTGTGATGCCTGCGCCGATCCGCGGTCCGCGAGGTCCTCTGCGAGCTTGGGCGCAACGAGCGTGAGCTTGTTGGGCTGCGCATACCGGTTCTTGAAGACGCGCGACAGGGTGCCGACCATCGCGTCCTTGAGTACCGCAAGCTTGCGCGCGAGCTCCTCGGGCTCGAGTGCGTCCGCGCGGCCCTCGCGTGTTGCAGCACCCCGTTGCGCCTCCGTGACGCCCTCGCCGTAGATGACCCCGTGGATAGAACATTTTTGAAACTCCATGACGTTCTGTGTCAGCGTGCCGGTCTTGTCCGAAAAGACGTATTCGATTTGCCCGAGGTCGTCCGAGATACCCCAGTTCTTAGGGACACACGCGGTGTCAAACGGTTTATAGTACATATCGACATCTTGCGCGATAAAGTAGGCTTGGATCGTCTTGATGATTTCGATCGAGATGAAGAGGGAGACAGGCACGATGTTTTGGAATGCGATGAGACAGGAGCTTCGACTCGTTTCAGATCGGTGCACGCGCGACAAGGTTAAAACACTCACACAAAGGTCACGAGCGCGTTCAGTGCGGCCGAGTTAGTCGCGTCGACACCCGGGTCATAGACCTTGACGCTGGTGTTCGACAGACCATCCAGGACACCATAAACGACAGCAGAGGTTGCGCAGATGACGAATAAGAAGACGAAATTGACGATGACATTAAAGTTGGTCTCTTTGGCGATCTTGGACTGCTTCGAGGGCGTGATACCTCCGTTCATGTAAATCTTGGTGTCCGGACCGGTAAAGACGACGAGGCCGATGATCCAAGCGGTGTTGCGTACGGTGCAGCCACGGAGAAGCATCTCATTGATCGTGATGCCCTCCTTTCGAGAGTCACCGGTGGCGGGGTCGGTGTAGCGCAATGCCCCATTGTAGAGATACAGATTCTGGTGGGGTGGCTCCGACTCGAGGACAAACGATGACTTTTCGATGTCTTCCTCCGAGACGATGGACGAGGTCGCGGGGAGCGCCTTGCGCGGTTTCAAGTTTGTCTCGCCGTCCAAGTTCTTCGTCTCCAAGTAGCACAACCCGTCCGAGTCCGACGTTGACAACACAACCACGTCCGCTGGAACCTGTTCGTTTTCCCTGAGTAGCACGATGTCCCCCACATCCAGCTTTTTCCACAGCGTCCTCTCCCATCGCGCGGTCCCGCTGGTCCTGCGCTTCCAGTCGATGACCCCGAGCGACGACCGAGAAGGTATGCTCTGCTGGTATCCTGACAGCGACCTTTCCCGGCCCCACGACGCAACCTCGGGCGCAGCCGGCAACCCCGGGGGATACGTATGCGAATCGACGCTGGCGATGTCCTCGAGCTGTCTCCCACCCGCGCCGGTCGGCCGCCCAAAACTGAGCGTGCTCTCGTTGAAGTCCACGGTGCTCACGCTGATGCGGTCACCCTCGGCGCCCTTGCTAAGCACGATGCGCATGCCCTCGTCCGCTTCCTTTTCACGGAGCTTTTGGACACCTCGCGAGACCTTTCCGGGAGCATTGATACGAAGGAGCCGTTGATACCACGGGCGGGGATCGAGGCGTTGGTTTACGTTGCGCCACTGGCCGAGCCGGGTGACGGCGGAGGTGTTGACTTCTTCGTCGAGCTGTGCGCGACGATAGTCCTCGAGGCCCTCCTTGACGGCGGTGACGATGAGAATGAAGAGAAGGGGAAAGGCGGCGGTCGAAGCGGATGCGGCACAAAAGACGGAAAACACTGCGATACGTCAGGAGGAGTGTTGGTATACAGAGACACACTCACGTTGGAAGATGACCAGGGCGAGAAAGTAGATGTTGGCTATTCTAGAGAGACGTCAGTCGGTAGACATGAAAGACTGGCGGACCCACCGGTGGAATTGCTCGAAGAGGTTCTTGGGTAGGAACGTCAGTATGGTGTATCCTAGTAGCGGTGAGACGTCCGGGTGCGCACGAGTGGGCGGCGCACTCACTGCTGGCCCGTACTTTGTTTCTCGCATAGCGAGCGAGCGGTTGCCCGTTCTGGTCGACTTCCACGGCCGAGAGTGGGGTATCGATGTATATGTTTCTACGCTGGCCGAGTATCTGTGCGGCGCTGGCGGTGGGCGCATCCGAGACGGCAGAGTCGGTGGTCTTAGGACGTTTCTCTCTTCTAAAGAAGAGTGAGCGTTTCTTGCGTGCAGACCTGCGCTCTTTGCGTAGTTCCGAGCGGATGGATTCAGCGATAGTCGAGGCTGCCGTGCGCACGGTGCAGAGACGTAGGTCGGGGTCGATCGGTGCATCGTCGTCGTCATCGTCGTAGACAGTTGGCCTAAACAGTTGTGAAACGTGTGGCTGGTCATGGCGGAAATGTGACCAGTCCGAGTATTCAGACCAGATTACCAATCTCATATGAACGACCTATAAATTGTGAGGCGTCATAGGGGCTATTCCCCATCGCTCATCGTTACCTTCAGCCTCATGTCTGAACTACCCATCACCACCGCCGACTCGACGCCACGGACTCCCTCTGTGCGCGAGCGAATCTTCCACATCCTGGAGCATATCATCATGCTCGCAACGACCTACACCATCGCTGGTCTTGCAACTGCTTACGTCGCCACTGGTGGTGAAACGCTGTTCACGGGACATGAACCCGAACCCCACCCCAACCCCACATTTCTCCCAATCGTGTTTTCGATCGCATTCGCAATCTCGGCCGCCTTCCTAGCACTTGCGATGGTGTTATCCGATTCGGAATGGTGGCTCCGCCACGTTATTCTCAGGGCTGCTTACCATTCCCCATTCGTCCTTCGCGTACTAGTTACCATCGGAACTTCGGTGCCTGAGGGTAAGCAGTACGCTTGCTACGCTACGAGTACACTAACACATCATTTTATCAGATACTTTGTCTACTGTGGCAACACTCGCTGCGATTGCATTTTTCATGTTCTTTTTCGAATGCATCTACGTCGATGGGCTTGCGGCCTCAACCGGTGCACTCGGCATCCCAAGGACTTGGCAGCCCTGGAAATCACGTGTCCAGGCTGGAGACGAGATCCAATTAGGTACTGATGTTGCTCCATTATTACTTATGGTAGGCAGATAAGGTTTGGTGAAGTCCAGCTAACTTATTCTATTTTCTAGCATTGCAGCAAACCAGAGATCAAGGCAAACGATGAGAGAGGGTTTCTGGGAGCGAAGAACCTGGGCTCTTGGTTTCAGGGTCCCAAGATGGACTTGGAGCAGCAGTGTCTGCTCAGTGACATAGATTAATCTAGATTCTATTTGAGCATCTATTCTGTGGTATGATCCTAGATCACACCCATTATCTCCATCACATTTTACATAGTCATAATCCATGTCGGGTTGACTACCTGGGTGAGCCAGCCAGCAACAATACTTGGCGCTCCAACATACATCTACCAATGGCATTCAGAGACCCTAAGTGTGGGCCGAAGGAGCGCAGTGCAAGTCCACATCACAACGTTAACCGAGGTTGAAAATGATCCACAGTTATCGGTCAGTGCAATGACTCCTATTGATGGTGGCAATGAATGTCAGAACGGTGTCAAGTTTGGCGGTGTCGCAGATGTGATGTAACTTCGTCATGGGGCAGACAAGCGTGGGTCGCCTTACCATGCCAAGACCTATGATGCGTTGCACATGAGCCATCTCGCAGCTGCATTTTCTGATTCCTTCGAAGAGTAAAACTGCTGAGGACTTGGACGTCATCACAGCCAAGTTACCTAAGTACACTCTTCTCATTCTGTCTTGGCATTCCATAGTACATAGCATATTAGAGATGTGGTCACGATGTCCTTGTGGCACAGGTTGGCTGTTCGTTATTGTAATGCAGTAAAGACCGCTACTGCTGGTGGTGGCAGTGGTTCCACCAGGACGGTAATTTGATCGTAGTTAGTCTTGCGTTCAACATGAACATGGAGGTTGATGAATGAGATAGGACTCACTGTACCCAACATGTTCGAAGCGACACCCTCAACCAGATCACGACGACGACGACACATCAGCAAACCGTTCCAAATCTAGGGACGTCTAGTGAGTGCCGGAATAGTCCGGAGACCTGGCAAGGCCTCGCCAGGCCTGGCAGAACTGTGCATCACTCGGTTTGATGTTGTCCGATCCAATCCAAGGTCTCGCCAGGTCTCGCCAGAATGGTCCTCCCCTTTCCATAGCTCACCAGATCTAGTTGTCACATCCAACACTACCTAGCATAGTTACATACTTTGTGCAAAGGTATATATTTTGGTCACAACTGAGAGCGACATCAAACAAGACAGACAGAATACTACAAGTCAGCACAATCGGGTTTGTCGGCAGTACCTGAAACAACCAAAGGAGCTAGTAAAGCTGTAGGTTGCCACAAGTACCAATGACTCAAAAGTCTAGCAAAGGAGCTCTAATGGGAAGACTCCAAGTGAACTAAACTGGAGTTCACTGGAGCGGGTCTTGGCCCTTTTATACTACTCAATAGT
>JBBPLN010000138.1:0-39067 GCA_038089815.1 Sutorius eximius | reverse complement strand
GTTAGCCTGTCAAAGTCGCCTCCAACACTGCAGACCCAACGTGAGATACCTTCCCGACTGTTGCATATTGGGTTGTTTCTGAATCATCCGTGCCGTACTCCGCTGGCTGACCCTCACTGGTGAGATCTAAATCCGCGAATGCAACCCCAGATACAGCCCCACGACCGGTGGTAGAGTGCTGTTGGTGGGTATACCCCAAACCCAGCGTCGACCCCCATGGAATTTGTGCCGAAGCTCATGGTCATACAGCTCCCCTATGTTCATGATGAACTGCGGCATGATCACGTATGAATAGCTTCCAACAATCCACTGCATATCTATTTTGCCTATGCCGAGTTGCGCGACGTCGCATCGAACACCCGTCCTCCTAGCGCTTCCCGTTGAACGCCCTAGCTTTCTGATTGAAAAAGGCCATGTGCGTATACAGTCGACTCCCCCATAACCCTTAGGTTTTTGGATCTACCAAGTTGGTTCGCAGGGGTTTCGGGAGCATAACCCATAACCGATAGGGATTCCTGGTCACCATAACCCATACTTACGGTCAGATTACTGTGATGCTACTACAAAAATAGGAACAAATATGGCATAATGACATGACCACATGTTCAAAACAGCAAGAATTACCCGAACCACACCAATTTTCCCACCATGAAACCCATTGAGGTTCTGAAAAGAGGCTTAGTCACACTTCGGCAACATATTTTGGACCGAAAAACAAGGCTCGAGGCTGCACTTAAGGCCTCCCAGGACTTGAGGGAGGGTACTGGAGCCTGTGTTGATGAAGATGTCGATACGTCCTCGCCAGGTCCGACTCGTAGAGAGGCGCTGCAGGCTGCACTGACAGTGCGAAAGTATGTCGGAACGCTCGACAATTCGTTCGCATGCAAGTTGGAAGTGCTGTTGGGATCATTTGGACGACAGACGCGTGCCACTGAGATGCAGGACATGAAGGACACGAGGTTGACGGATTATTTTGTTCGTAAATAGCTACATTTTAGCTACTATCTTAGAGTTCCCGTTGTCATACAATTTGTACATCAACGGTAATTTTGGGCGCTTACTACCCATCTCGCCAAGAACCCGTCGGGGCGTCGGGTATGGACCCCAACACCACACTGCCCACGGTATGTCGCGCAGTAATACATGTATTCATTGTATCAACGATCCAAGACAGCATAACGTACAATTGTCTCTCCCAAAAAACGCATCCGTAGTCAAGGCGATCCTGTCTCGCTGGCTGGATGATTGGCCCTGCGCTGTTTCACAAGCCCCGGCTCCTGCTCCGCAAAATACTCTCGCACAACCCTCCCTGTGATTAAGGTCATGAGCAAGATAAACGTGGCTAGAATAACTGTGCTCACCGGGCAACTGACATTCCGTGCTCAAAGTAAAGTAAATGGATCATTTCCCGTGAACCTGTATGCGGGTACATGACTCTTAGGCTTTGCATACCTGGGGAGATGCCTGTTGACAGTATGAGCTTGTTCACGCGCGTGGTATAGACCGGGACTCCTGCGTACGGCGATAAGTTTTGTTCGCCTGACAAATATGTCAAAAGTGGTCCATGGATGATCGGATATGCTGGACATATCCGAGACCATACCGAATCATGTCGATGGTCTTGTGAATCTCATCAAGGACCTGCTGATCTGTTTGACGGGCCTCCCACATCCGCCTGATGGTTGGCTCAATCAACTCGAGTGGAGTCATTCAAATAAACATTCCTCGGCCTGACTGGGTGGAACTGGGAGCAAACTTACGGTTTTGTTTGTGCTAGTTCATGCCCTTGGGGTTGGGCATTGCGAACAAAGGTGACAGGCTGTTTGCACCGAGGTGAAGTCTGTTGATCGAGCCAGAGCGGCATAAGTCACGTGCCAGAGAGGCACGAATCACATCACCTCATCGAAGTCCGTCAGTTATCTGCCAGTAGGGATACGACCGCGACAATAAGGACGTCCGGAGCAGCAGAGAGTCCTGCAAGTATGTATTCCTCCTCAGATTTCCATTCACACAGGAATTCAGTGGTCTTCATTTCATCAGTGCTTTATTAGTTCAGTCTTCTCAGTGCCCGCTGGACCCGCTCGCTTCCCCCTTTCACATCAACGCTGGTCCCTCTCTGATCCTCTAGAGTACGCATTAGACACCCGTCCCGCCCTCATGCCCTCGCCCGCCACCTCGCCCCGCCCTCGCCCTCCCTCGGTTATTACCGCCGCACCCACCTTGCCCGCGGACATGACAACAATGATGTGATTGCGCTTCTGCGATCGTGTCATTGTCGTCGTGTTGTGTTCCTCTCTCACCCTCGCTGTCGTACCCTCGCCCTAGCTCTCGCACCCTCGCATCCGCCTTCGCATCCACTTCGCCCGCGGACGACAACATGTCAGCGACCACGTGATTGCGCTTCCGCGATCATGTCGTTGCCGTCGTGTCGTCGTCCCCTCTTGCCCTCGCTGTCGCACCCTCGCCATCGCCCCTCACCATTGCACCCACACCGTTGCACCGTTGCACCGTTGCCCTCGCCCCTGCCTTCGCTTTGCACCCACCTCGTCCACGGACGGTTGTCTTCACATCGTCGCCTGCTTCCTCGTTCCTCGCCGTCGCGCCCACCTTACCTCATGCCTGTGTTTTTCGGGAGGGACAATTGTATGTTATGCTGTTTTGGATCATTGATACGATGAATACATGTATTTCTGCGCGACATACCGTGGGCAGTGTGGTGTTGGGGGTCCATACCCGACGCCCCGAAGTTTTCCAACTTTAGTATGCTGGCGGCAGAAGTCCGCGCAAATTTGAACCACGAACGTCCGGCTTTCCATAGATCAGAGGGCAGGGAGGATGACGTAAGCTAATTTGAACATGTCTCAGTATATCTGATTTCTGTGACGTTTGTGATGAGGGAGTAAAACATGGGTCCTGAATTTGTTACTACAGCAACTACAATGTCTGTACAGCCCTTTAAGCTTGGCTGCCACCTGATGACCCTGGCCTACTCCCAAGTAGCATGATAAACAAGCGTGTAAAGAAGCCCTCTTGGGAGGCCTCCAGTCGTGCTGATAGTCGGTCCTCCACCCTCTCCAAGTGTCTCACCCCTACCTCCACATCCTGTAGTCGTGCTGATAGCCGATGCTCCATGTTTTGAAGGTCACCGCGTGAGCGTTCCACCAATTCTTGTAGCAAGCCACTGCTGTCCTTAGGCTCGGAGCGAGCCCTTACTAGGTGACCTGAACCATCCCAACTTGGGACTTCAGATCCTCAATGCTTTGTTCTTGGCTTATGGCCCCCCTCTCTAGAACCGAGAACCGCTTCTCTATGTTGGAGAATTTTTGAGTAGCAATTGCTTCTTCAGCGGTCCAAGGGTTGAATCAGTAAGAAAAGTGGGCGCCACAATCAAACTTACCTGGTTCTACTGCCTTCCCTCTGATCCCGAATGTGTCAGAGGAGCTGGTCTTTGATACCACAGAGGACGTAGATGTAGATTGTCGGGGTCCATCTTGTGGGAGAAATGGGCCACCATAACATCAGCTTGCGCTACTTTTGGGGAGCTTACGTCGCTGTCGGAGGCACCAGTGTCTGAAGCAAAAGATGACTTGTAAAGCAGATCCCTTTGCTTTCAATTCAATTTTGGGTCACTTTAGATGCCTTTGGATGGGAAATGACGGGTATCAACTGCACTTGTTAAAGTAAACAAGCGCTTTGTAAAGTATCAAAAGTAAGTAGTGTATAAATCCTCTCGCCCTCATCATCATCATTGTGGTGGGCCCGTTGCATCGTCTTCGCTCTCGCTCTCGCCGCCGACACTGTGGTGGTGGGCCTGGTGTTGCGTTGTCCTCGCAATTCGCGCAGGGCATTTTCAAAATCACGGAGCTTCGATCTGATGGTAAGTATGCGAACGGGTGTGGAAAGAGGGCGAGATGTTATTACCTGCTTATGGAGGGTTCCAATGTGCCTTTAAAGAGGAGATTCAGAGTAAGAATATGTGGATGGAACGGCACGAAAACACCCACTTCTCAAAGTTTTAAAAAAGCACCGTGTCAACATTTTGTTGTGTTTCGTCCACAGGTGGTGCTGGATTAACCATCAACACGGAACAAGAAAATATGACCAAGAAACGCACGTTCTTGTTCTTCCGACCCCGCTGGTTCACCCATCGCTAATCAGGCTAAATAAACCAAGTCAGTGGGTCCCGCTCCACCCTGCATGGCCCCGACACAGCGATGAATAGATGCGGACCTGCATGAAGATCGTTGCTGCGCTTCAACTCGCTGACCACATCCGCCAGGCTATTCAATTACTGCCTCCTTCCCGTCGCAAACGCGCCCGTTCCGCCACTGATCAACGTCTTGGGACTTGTCATCGTTGACGTTGAGCGAGGGCTGATGTACGGCGATCTCATCGAACCGACCAACGTCTCGTCATCCCTCCTTTTTCCTCGCGTGCCCTCCGGCTGCGTCGTTTTCGTCTGTTTCGCTATTTTCGTCCGTGTTTGTGTATCTTCGATCCTGTATGTATCGTACAGCACACTAAAAGGTGTGAGACGTCGAAAGAAAGGAAAACCAAGAAGGAAAAGGAGCCTCTATGTTGATGTTGATATCAAAATGATGCCAACGTGCACTTGTCCTAAAGATGCCACGAACTTCAAGGCGTTGGTGAGGGAAGGGGAGAGCGGGGCAGGAGGGAACTTGAGTTAAATATGCGCAGGGTTTGAGAAAATAGGAGTTGTTGCGAGCGGATAAAGCGAGGCGAGCTGCGCAGGGCATTTCCCTCCATACGACGCCTGGGCAGCACGACTTGCGCACTGCATCATGACGCTAAGTAATTGAGAGAATGGAAGCGGGTCCCTGAGCTCAAAGCCACAGGGATAGCCCATGAATCGCATTTACGCTTGCACCGGCCTGGTGTTTCGCCATGTTCGGGGGAGTTAGGGTTCGTTGCAGTTAGTGCTCATTCTACCTCGCCTTTTGCTCCACTAACCACCGCATACGCTCGGTGTAATTGGTCGCTCTTTTTGGTACGATATCTTATCACCCTCCTCCTTTCTTTCCTTCCATCGACCCCCAGCCTTCCACCAGACCCTGAAAAGGGTTTCCCTCGGTTATTCAGGCAAGTCCTTCCTTGGCTGCCTGGCCCTGCCTAAATACTCGCTACTTTCAACCCCTTTCTCCTTGAGCGACGCGTACAGAGCCTTTACACTCCCTCCGTGTGGTCTTCGATCCACCTTTTGCAAAGGTGTGGCCCTCCACCTAGGAAATCTCTCGTCCCATCATCTTTACCCTCAGCGTCAAGAAACATACCTGGTTCCTATGATCAGCCTTCTATTGGCAGGTGCAGCCCAACTCAAGGCAGTGGGCTACTAAGGGGACAGCTTATTTAACAACGTCGCTCTCTTAACGGTGGCTGCCGAGTCTCGTGCCTTAGTTTCAAACAATACCTATTGAAACGGTAGGAAAACGTTACCGAATGCTGCGTAAAGTTGGCTCACATCGCCCTTTTCCGGTGAAGTGGGGAAAGCCAGGTTCAGCATAGGCAAGCATGCTGAAAAAATGTATGCTTTTGCCGGAGTACGTCAAAAACTGGGTTTGACGCCCGTCATCAACGGTTTCACGCGAACTTCATACGCCCTACACCACAACATAGGCAAGGCGCGGTAGGATCCAGGCTCGCCCAAACGCACCAGCGTCATAAAGAGGGACCTTGCTTGAAGCCTCCCTAGCTGCGCTGGCCCTGAGACACCATTCAGTTGCAGAGGCGATGGAGAGGATGACTGGGACCCCGGCTGTATTTCCAGCACCATCCCTGAAGTGATAGGTGGGCAAGAAAAGGGTAAGGAGGTCGTGTGACCGCTAAGCAACGTGTCATGACTGAGATGGGCCAGGAAGGGGACAATGGCTCCCTAAACCTGGTGCAGCGGTCTTAATGAATCGCTAGCAAGGAAGCCTCGTAGAAATGATGGCTGCATTACATGGTTGAAACGGAGTGGAAGAATACCCAGGGATGGGGTTGGCTGAATCATTAACTCTAACTTTAAACCGGGGGAAATCCCCTTGGTGGTCCCTAGCCCAAAACGATGGGAAGGTGTGACTCAGCATGATAGTCCAAGAAACAAAAAGATGGCGGATCATACGATTGAGAACGGGCATAAACCAACATAAAAACTGTACATACCTGTAACCGGCCCCAGGCCACCCAGACCACTCGATGACGCCCGACAAAAAATATGGAAGGGCGTGACTCAGGATGGTCGCCTAAGAAACAAAAAGATGGCGCATCGTACGATTTAGAACGGGTATTAAACAACACAAAAGCTGTTTTAACCATCCCCCAGGCCACCCAGCCAACTCGATGGGGCGTGACCAAAAAGATCAAGAGTGACTTGGCACGATTGTCCAGGAAACGAAAAGGTGGCAGATCGTATGATTTGGAACGAGTAGAAGCCGACTTCCGAGCTATAAATAACTGCGAACGGATCCGAGCACTAACTCGCAACAGCATACGGTTGATTCGCAACGGGGAGAGTACGGTAGGGAGAAGAGCTGGGCCCTTAATGCTTGTTTGGGTTCATATGTCACCGGCGACGTTTGGTATAACCTCAGAAAAGATCTCTATAGGTTCATATCTGATGTCAGTGTGAGTGGGGAGGGTGGTAGCGTCCAGGGATACAACGAGGCGTCCAGGGGGTGAGATATTGATCTCAATACACCTATAGGGCCCATACAGTGGGAGAGATGGTGATGGGAAGGCCTGTAAATATCCTGTGTTTCCCGACAGGGCCATATATCATAAAAGGGGCACAAAGTGGTTGGGTTGTCGTTTCGCGGGTTCAGGGGTGCATTTAGTTCTGTTTAGAAGCCGTTGGCGCTTGAGTTCTCGTCCGGGTATTGTCACAATCGTGGCGTTTCGCTTTCGACGGTGGGATCCACGGGGGGATGTGAAATGCTGGCCTAGTCCTTTACTCGTACTGGGCTGAGCTGCCCGGCTATCTGGAGCATAATAGGGCTTGTGGCGGGAATATGTTGGGGAGATCTGGTTGATGGATGTAAGCCGTTTTAGCAGAGCATGCTGCGCACGGTTGGATGGCGGATGGCGGCTTGGCGGAGTATCCCGCCGGCGCATGCGATACGCATTGAGGCTGCATTGATGCGCTTGCGACGCATCTCCAGAGCCGCTGCGCGCGGTTTGGAAAGACCTCGTTTATTTTTGGATCGATTCGGAGGTTTCCGAGAAGGATGGGTTGACCTTTCGGGACAGCTCCACCCTTACACCGAAGCCTACCTCTCGGGTCACTATTGCCCCCGAGATCTGGTGCCTAAGGTGACGTATTGAGGTTGCCTCAGGCGTAGTGACATAGTGACAGGCTTGCATATATTTTACTTTTGGGCGCCGTGATTCGCTGCCCATTCGTGGGTCGAGGTGATGCCCAGCGAGCCTGTGAAAAGACCCTGGTACGGCTCAACCCTGAGTTATGGCATAGGTGGGGTCCCACTTTACGCGGTGGGGGGCCGCAAGTGAGGTTCAGGTCAAGAAACTCTGTTGCTATGGTCCACAAGCTGCCGCACTGGTTTACACGCCATGGCCGGTTCAAAACGTCGATTGGTGCTAGATTGCGTAGAAATCCTGGCTCCTGCTGCATCCTGCAAGTGCAAGGGCAAGGATGAAGGTTTGTGGGTACCAACTCCTGCTGGCGTTGCAATGCTGAAAGGCTGGCTATTTCAGCAGGCCTTCAAACCTCAAAGCGCGTTAAGATTAAGCACAACCCATTCAGCTTAGAGCAGGGAGAAGGCGGGTGTTCTGAGGGGTATTCTGATGGGGACTCAGATGGAGACTCGGATGGGTACTCAGACGAGAACACTGATTGGAACTCGGGCAGAGACTTGGGCGGCTATCAGTCAGGCAAGGAATTGTCAGAAATGGAGCTCGAGGCAGAAAGCGGTGCCGTGCAAGGTCAAGGGAAGGGTTTAGTTGCACGTTTAAGAAGATGAGCGTCCCACTTCGTGTCCCGGTTTTTCTACCCTGGGCCCTGCCTGGCCATTATCCGTGGCCTATAGGCGCCCTAAAGGGGTCACTGCAATCCTGCCAACACCTCCCAAAATTGTCACGGTGTTTGAGTGCGCCAAAGAGCTCCACATTGCCTCTGGGAGTTTGTCTTACTCCCCCTAGTGATCACTGTCCCATTCTACCTGGTCCGGGGTTACGGTATAACAAGGGATTTCTCTGCCAGGTGCATCAAACATTGATCCACCCTCGCCACCTACACCGACACCTCTCAAACCAGAAAGCAGGCCACATACCCCACAACGTGTCGTTGTTCCGTGTTCAAAAACCCCTCATGGAGCATATTCTCACATCCCATGACCTGCCTTCCATAAATGCAGAGTTTCAACCCCCATGTCGTCGGGCTTTCTGCGGAGATTCTGGGTCATGCAACGGTTGATACCAGGCACGCCCGATTTGGTCGCAATGGCCTGTGCTGACACCCTGGTAGATTCAATAGCGGCCACTCGCGCACCCCTGTATGTCAGCCCGGCGAGTCACTGGCATTCTGGAGACCGCTCCTTGTGAAAATGGATCCGTTTAGTTTCCCCGGGGCTGCTGAGCCACGAGCGAAAGCCGGGGAGGTCTGATTTCTCGGGGTTCTTCAGCCTGATGACTCCCCAGTTCCGGTACTCCCCTGGGCTGTGGTGATCTCGGATACCTTCATTCTCCCCATAGATGGTGAGGTGAATGCAGTAGATGCGGCAGATATTGGCCAGGAAGTGATGGATGTGGGAAGAAACGAGAACGATTTCGCATAAGACAACGGGCAAACTGCTGAGCGAGGAAAATGACAAGCTGGGGTGCGCCCCAAGCACCTATTTAGGGTCCATAACATGCGGGGCGATTAAGTGAGTAAACTACGGGCTGACTGTGGAGAGGGTATTGGCGCGTGCAACCCAAGCCCAAAGTGACGAGTTACTAGAAGGCCCACTTTTGTGGCCTCTGAATGCTTTCTACACGCTTCTTGCTGCCGAGTCACGTACCTTAACTTCACGAGACGGGGAAGGGGCGGTAAGATCAAGGCTTGCCTGAACGTATCAGCGCAATAAAGAGGGCCCTTGGTTGAAATACCGCTGCCCCAGAGACACCGTTGGGTGGTAGAGGCGTTGGAAGGGATGGCAGAGACCCCAGTCGTATTTGCAGCACCACCCCTGAGGTGACCGGGTGGGCTAGAAGATGGTAAGGAGGTAGTGTGCCTACTGATCAATGCGTCGTGACCGAGATGGGCGAGGGCGGAGAGAATAGCCCCGTGAACCTGACGCAATAGTTTAGATGGATTGCCGCTACCAAGGAACCTTCGTAGAGACGGCTGGGTGGCGTTTTCTGAACGAGGGGAAACAGAAAATCCGGGGTGGAGTTAGCTGAAGGGCACAAGAGAAGGGCGAGAAAGAGCGACATGAAGCGGGAACGCCTCCTCAACAAGTCTTTCTCTTGTGGAGGTTTAGAAGGGCCGCCAGTAGACAAACCGGCGCAGGTTGTCCGGATAGGGGGGAAGCAACCTGCGGAGGGTGGAGCTCAGTCGCCTGAATGAGCTGAAGGTAACCAGGCCCCGAGTCCTTCGGCGAAGCAACGGTGACCCCGTCGAGAGGCGGAGCCTGCATAGCTTTGCAAAGACAGCCCCCTCGGTGTATAGGTTTATAGAGCGATGAAACGCGTAGACAAGGCGTTGCGTATAACAGCTTGTTAACCACATACGGTACGCATTGAGGTGACGAATACATCAGCATCTACCAAGGGTCGGTCACTGGTGAACATCCACCACGAATTATGATACAGCCAGTACACTCTGTGCTATTTGATCCGCCCAAGCTCCCACCCAGGCATTAGGGGGTATAAATCACGGAGATACCGTTTAATAAAACTTCGCTAATTCGCTGCCAGTTGAGAGGAGGCGATCACGACTGAGGAGTTCAACCCTGTACGCAGCGGTTAACTACGTGCTGCATATCATGCCGTCCTTTGTCTTTGTCACTCTGACAAAAATCTCTTTTAACTCGAGGCTCGGGGGGTAGTCATGCCAGAACACGTCCGGCACGGTGCTGCTCAATTTGGATAGCTAGCCCTTCAGGTCGTCAACTTTACGACCGCCGATCGCCACCGACACCCCTTGCAGACGATCCAAACCCCCGTATTGTTATCCCTGATGATAACATCATGTGCTGTAGGCCTGCACCCACCCGTCGCACACGTCCTGAAGTTGACTCCCCAAGCGTTGAACGGAGGGGAGTGTGAAACGATATGCCTACGGTTGACTTGTCCACCTATGCCCCGTTCTCTATAAATCACCACGACGCCGCTTATCTGTAAGAGATTCAGGCTACGCCCTACCGCGCGCGAGATAGCGTCCCAGAGGTTTCCGGAATTGTTGATCCCAATCACGTCGATTGCCTGACTGATCGCATTCCTGAAATGGCTGGAAGTAGCGGAGGAACCTCCGAAGGCGAACACTAGGTCGAATTGATCCCTGGCACATGGCCTTGTTCAAGCCTACGGGAACTGCAAGCAGAGAACTCACCGCTCAACCAGCCCTTTGAGGTCACTGAAGCCTGGTTGGGTTCGGACTGCTGGGCCACAAGTTGCCAGAAACAGACCTCTCCAGCCGCCGCGCAAAAAGGGCGAGTCTTCATACCAGCCTGGGTTCTGGGGGGGTTGAGCCTCCAGGCTGCCATGGCTAACTCCTTCATCCCTTCAAGAAAGACGTCTCCGCAAAACTGGAGTAGCAGATCATTAGCTGCGGCCATGTGCCCCGCCGACGACCCTACAGCTCGCTGGAGCATTCCTGTCATGGTATCCACGCATTTGTCCAGGACGACGAAGACGTTTGCTGGCGCATTGGATGCAACAGACTGCCTCACGAAGCTGGATGCTAGCTCCATCTGTTTCAAAGGCGCATTCTCCTCGTTTGCCCCCGCGTGAAGGTCTGTGACGTGCAGCTGTACATCCATCCCGTGTTTAGCTCCATAGAGGCAGTGAAGACAGTTTTACCAAAACTCACATTAGCTGGGCATGCAAGATACTCGTGATGAAGGTCGAGCTTGAGCGAACTTGCAACGTAGCTGTCCTGGCCCCTAGAGAGGGTCATGTTGACGAGCATCAGAGGCCAGGTCATCTTCACCCGCTTCCTCCCCCCATATCCCAGGAAGCCGTACTGTTCTCCTGGTGTCATTGAACGCTCTGAGCCTAAGAATGGAATGGTATAATGCTCACAGGAATCCCACCGTTTGTGCGATTCTGGAACCCTAAAGTGCGCCAATGCATTACGTCACACAATGGGCATCGGAAACCGGCATTTGTTGGCAACGTGCCAAAGTGGATACACCCCCCCTCATGCCTCTTCGTCTGCTTACAAACGTATATACCGCAATCTTTGCATACGTGAAACCTCTCGTTGATGACGTCGCCGCAGAAAGAACAATACTCCTTTTCCACAACAAGAGACCGTTGGTGGGGCAGAAGTTGGCCGCCTCCCCTGTGAAGGACCAGCCCAACAGTTTAATTCACATGTTTTTCCAGCGTAGATAATGCTCACCGTCAATGTGCACGTCGCCACACATGCCCTGAGGAACGGAAGCGCGGACTCGGGACGGCGAGGGCGGCGCGAGGTGGCGAGTTCGCCATATTTTGTTTGCAAATAGTTGCGCATGTTTGTTGTGCAATGCTTCAAAAATGCCTCGGTTTGCATTTTCATCTTTTTTTTCTTCGTGCACATCCTATCGTCAGATGGGTTTGTTTGAGTCATCGGAGCGTGCACCACTTGCACCGTTGTCCATGGCCGGCTGTTAAGCTGGCTTATGGGTCTGTGTTAGCAGATCTTGTGCATCGTCCCTCCTGTTTGTCGTTGGAGGGTGGACCCCACTTATTGTGGGGTGGGATTTTCTGGCCGTCGCACGAGCTCGTGGAAGGAAGGGCACGTCCCCTCGGCAGGGGGGCTGGTCTGAGTCATCGGAACGTGCCCTGATTTCCTGCGCATGCATTGTTGGCTGTTAAGCTTATTATAGGCCAGGTTGTATGGTTGTCTTGGATTTCGTGGCACTGGAGGGGCCGACCCTGGCCTGCCGGTGTAGGAACTCACCGCCCTGCTGAAGTGTGAGCTTGAGGAAGTGCACGCCGTGTGGCGACCAGGGGGATCTAGGGGATACCCATCCCTTTTTCTTTCTCTGCCTTTTCTTCTGGTGTTTCTTGGGGTTGTCATGTTGGAGATTGGTAGACGTGAGGGCGTGGTGTATTGTTTTCTTTTTTTTGCTCCCTCAACGTGCCGAGCCCACAACGAGCCGAACCATGGCACGCGAGGGCGGGAGTGTCGCTTTTCTCCCCCAACGCAGCGAGCCCGCAACGAGCCGTACCGCGGCATGCGAGGGGCGCCCCCTTCCTTTTCCCCCCACGTGCCAAACCCACAACGAGCCGAACCGCGGCACGTGGTCGTTTTTCCCTCCCCCCCTGCTGCGTATCTAGGAAATGCTCAACGCCCCGCCACGCCCCCCATGTGGACTGAGGGCGTACAGCAATCTGACTGTTACGGTGCATCATGTTGCTCAGCCCCGTAGATGCGGGTGCAGCAATGACCATGGATCAGCAGTAATTCAACAAGGGCAAGCTGTGCCTGAACAGGTCCACCCCTGCCCAACCTTCAATGAGCTCTTCAAGGTTCCCCCCCAGCAGGGCCGCCTTGTGAGATGCTGATCCCCCCATGAGAATGCAAGCAGCTTGCTGGTTCTTGGACTGTTTTGCGGTGTGGTGTAGGGGTGGTGTCCATGTACGAAATGAGCTTAATGCGACCACCCCATCCATGTTTCTTACCAGATACGATTAGACCATGCGTATGTTATGCACGAAGATGCGCGTCAGTACAGCGGGGGAAAAACGCTAATGAGTTGAGGGTTGAATGAATATAAAAGCACGTCCATGTCAGCGAACCGCGCCTGACAGTCGATGACCCGTTTCCTGACGGCCTCCTTGACGAACCGCGCCGTCTCCTCCCTGGCTAGCTTCGTGCTGTCTGTGCTGCTGACGAACTTGTCGAGGCAGGGGGGCCTCGTGATGGGGTCGAATTTGAGGTAGCCATCCTTTGTTGGCGGATGCAGGGCTGATGGCATAGGTGCCAGCAGGGTTATGTCGGGGGACGATAAACGTTGCGTGCATACCAAGACGGGCGCGTTGGCCGCGGGTGGTGCGACGCCAGACGAGCACTGCGTTCGTGAGTTTGTGCGCACCTGGGGAGCGCCGTGGTGTGCGAGTCGGTACGTCCGATAGCCCGACCATTTGAGGCTGGGGTTGGGTCTCTGCCTGAGTGGATCTGAGCACCCCTCGGAACACCCGCCTTCCGCCTGCTATTTCTTGACCTGAACCTCACTTGCGTCCCGCCACCGCGTAAAGCGGGACCCCATCTATGCCATAACTCAGGGTTGAGCTGTACCAGGGTCCATCTGCAAAGCAGGATTGTCACGTAATGTTTTTGACGAGTCCTTAGGCGTGGTTGGTGAGCTCCGATTGGCTGGATGCCTCGCAAAAAAGGGAATGACGCGAGAGACCCTGATGCTAGCTGCCATTCCAGCGCTGAAATAGCGCTTAGGAGAGTCCGACTAGTAAGTCACTATATTGTAGAGTAGTAAGGAATATACCTGTAAACCCTAGTAAGTCACTAAGTAGACTACAGTAACCCCCAATCCCAATCCCTCCCTTCGCCCTCCCACGGATACCGCTGTGATCCCAACTCGCGCACGCTCGCAATAGCGATCAACAACGGATGTTGCCCGTCCAACAACCATAACGTCTGCTCCACATCCTCGAGCGCAAACTCCTCCATCAACGCAATCTCGTCCCGGTCGTCTTCGTCCTGCGGGAGACGCGCCTAGAGACGACCGCTGGTCCCTCTGTCTCCACCTGGACTGGTGACGCCCTCCACTCCGGTACCGCCGGGGCCTGTGCCTGTGTTCGATCGACGTTTCCGCTTCTCGGCCATGTTTTGGAGCTGGAGCTTTGTCCCATCCAAGGCGTTCGTCAGCTCGGGCGTGAGCGCGTGTACGCCGACGACGCGCAGCGTGTCTCCGATGGCTTTGTAGAGCGAGGCGACGAACGAAGCGTCGGTCTTCATCTGGATGCAGTAGATCAATTTAGAGAGCGAGGCGGTGACGATCTGCGGGGTGAGCGTGCCGCTGGATTGACCACAGGATACGAGGAGCGGAACGAGTCTGAGTTGCGTCAGTCCGACCGTGCTATTACCGAAAGAAAAAAGAGCGGGCATACCTAGACACCGCTTCCCTCACGCCCTCGTGGAAATAAAATTGCAACGCTGGCAACGTGAGTTCGAGCGCCTGCGTGAGATACGGTACGAATCGTCCCCCAAGAATACTGCAGTATATCACGAGCGTGTCGAACGCCTGACATTTCTCGTCGATGGTCGATGGTGTGGTTGCCTTCAAGCTGGGGTCATTTCAGTTTGGGGCAGACGCAGGCCGTCGCTTCATAAACGCGACGGTGCCCTTATTGGCAGCGAGGTTTTTACGGACTATGCAAATGAGCGAAGGTCTACTGGGTTGAATGCAGCGAGGGTGGTAGCGAGAAGGTAAAACGTCATTGGGTCGTTTGAATAGGCCACGAACCATCTTTTGCACCTCCTTTGGGAAGAAACACCCTAGGCGGGCGGTTTAGCGGCAGGCCATGGCAAAGTAGCGCCACATGTACCTGAGCGAGTCGCAGCAGGCGTTCAGAACGTCGTTACTCGAAGAGGGCTGTCAACCTTGGAACGAGATCAGTCCAAGGGCAAGGACGGTGGGGGAAAAAAGTGCGCACGTGTGTTAGACGGGGTACGGCGCTGCTCTGTGCGTTTTGTCCGCGTCTGGGCCCGTGTGAAGGCCCCACCGAGCGCATCGATTTCCCTGAAGATGTGAAAGGCCAAAGAGGCATCCAGCCAACTGGAGCTCACCAACCATGCCAAAGGATTCGTCAAAAATGTTACGTGACAACACTGCTTTGCAGATGCTGATTTTGTGGTAGGGACGGGTTCCTGCCTGACAAACGCTTCGACAAGGAGATACAATCGCGGTGGGTCGAGTCCGACAAGACGACGAGGTGGTACTGCCAACGAAGCTTCACGTGATTTTACGGCCAAGCACCTCTTTTGTCTAGATGGGCGGCTTTCCAACCCCGCCCTCTCTTGCCCATGAACCCGCAACGCCTGAGCCCGTCGAGCCAAACCGCGGCACACACGGGTGAGGGCCCTTACATTTTTCGGGCCCACAGCCTCCCTCCTGCTTTTTTGAGGTGGCCCCGCGCACAATGCAGCGTCTGAGCCCGCCGAGCCTAACCGTGACACGTACGGGTGAGGGCCGCAGTGCCGTTTTTCTTTGGGCCCAGCCGTTGCCCACCACCCTGCACGGAACGACGACAGTGATCCTGCAGCCCGCCTGCTTAACTGCTTGGCACTGTACCCCTGCGGTGATCATGAGCACGAACCCAACCACCACGGCGGCGCTACAGCTTATAGCGGGATAGCCTGACGCAGCGGCGTGTCTGTCATCGAGCAGGGAGGTATGGGACGGCTGCCCCAGCATGGTAGCGATGGCGTGATACGTAGCGTTGTGCTGTAGATATGAGCGATGTTTGCTTTTTCTACTGCGTGAACGCCGTAGAACGGAGCATCGGCAAGTGCTGAAGCGCTGATCGCCCGTGCCGACTCAGCGATGTCATGAACGATCCGCCCTTCGGCAAAGGTCTTCCGACCCAGCGTTCGCCCTTCTCTTCACCCACACGTCATGGTGAGGCATCAAGCACCCCTCCTTCATTGTCTAACCCTTCCAATCTACAGGCCATGGCTGGCCTCACAGTTGCTGTCCGCATCCGAAGCAACGTCCTTGGCGAGGGCATCACCAATGCCCTCGAGCGCGAAGTCGACCACATCCTCTCTGGTGACAGCGACTACGACGCTGGGCTCGTAGACCTGAGCCCTGCCTCGCTGGGCCCCTCGCTCCCACCCCTCGCTGAACCCGCTGCTTCCTCTGAAGAACCCTTGGGGAGAAATGGCAAAGCCAAGCTTCGCAGACAGCACGTTCGTGCAGAACGGCGCGCCAAATACCTGACCAACCCCCGTTACTCCTTGTCGAAGAAACGACAGGATGTGCCGCCCATCTTGGTAGATTTCAACGCAGAAGACCTCCCTGCTGCCAAGGGAGCTTTCGTCAGCCAGCGTCAGCCCTGCAACACGAATCAAGAATGGACCTTGGATGGGCTGCTTAAGCAGGGGTTCAAGCTTGTGAGGTGGGATGGCAGGTGTGTTTTGCCGTTGAAGTTGAGCCATGCACTTCTTACACCACTCAGAACCACCCAGGCCGTTGTTGATCAGCAAAATCGCATCATGACCATGTTGGCCGGTCGACCCCAGGGTGAAGATTGGGATCAAGTTCATGCCCACGCAAGCGCCCTTTTGCACCAAGCCGGTGGTGAGCTCGCAGCACCCTGCAAGGAGCGTAGGGGAGGCTTTAAATCTCTGTCTACCGGGGTATCCTATGGCGGGGGCCAGATGGTAAGCCTGTGCCATATGTCTCTCTCTCTTTTACTGAGTCACACAGGCCCCTGGAAACCTCGTCCACAAGCCTGCCGACAAGGCTATCGTCGACAAGCTCTGTGCAGACAAGAGCTTTGTCCGTACTGCCGGGTTCATGAGCAGTGCGTCTTTTTCTACCCTCATCCTCCTCCCTCACCCTCTTGCAGGCTGCTTTGCCTTCTTCGCCCCAAAGCTGTATTGCAAATATGCTGAAGACCTCCGTGCACTCTTCAAAAGGCACCCAACCCTGGAGAAGCCATTTCAAAACAGCGTGTTTCCCACTGGCACGTTCAACTGTGGACCGCGGGTTGTCACCCTGGAACATGTTGACAGCACCAACGTTCCGTACGGGTTTTGTGCCATATTTGCCTGTGGTTCATATGACCCCACGAAAGGCGGTCACCTCATCCTCTTTAGCCTGGGCATTGTTGTTGAATTCCCTCCAGGATCAACAATCCTTGTCCCTTCGGGGACCATTCGTCACGGCAATGTCTCCATTCAGCCCAACGAAACGAGGCAATCATTTACTCAATACTGCCCTGGTGGGCTGCTTCGGTGGGTTGCTTACGGGTTCCGGCCTGTCAAGGCTGCATGTGAAGACGTTAGAAAACATTTTGAGGACACATGCAACCAACGTCGGGCAGATGCTGTGGGTTTGTTTTCAACGCTTCACGAGCTGCACGATGATAGGGTGCGCATGTTTTCATTAAAAGGCTCCTCTTAGATACCCCATACATACGTTGTCATCGTAGACCATGGGGTGAACCAACCCATCAGTCTGTCTCTGAAGTTTACCATGGCTCATTTCCCAGCCCACCCCCTGATTCTGGCCATCTCTCCCCTGCATGCTGATGTCACTCTCTCCGTCTCAGCTGATGGAGGTTGTTGGCTTGTCAAACGACACAGCTACTTCATTCGAAGATGACGATGCTGGCACCTTCATTGGCGATGCCTGTAAAGCCGACATGCGTCCAGATCCTTCCGAGGCGCCGGGGGTCTCCTCCCATGCTCGCGCCAATCGATCCTTCTGCCCTGCTCTGCGCCGACCTGCGACCGGCGCATTCGTTCGCCCTTTGTCTTGTCTTGTCTTGTCGAACGGCACAGCACAAGGCCATCTCACGGTTTTAGTTTTTTTTGTGACGATGCCATACAGCACCTTCTTGGACGTCTAGTCAATGCGCAAGACTGACGACCCATTATGGTGGCTCGGGTGGCTCCCTCAGCATGTGCACTTAGATCCAACCCAATATGCTCATCCGCGGACCCAATTCATCCGCGCGACCAGCTGCCTTGCACAAGCAGCCCACCCCTCCTCAACCAAGCAATGTTCTTGTCCAGTCGCTCGCCAACGCCAACAAAACAAACTCCCAATAACGGATGCCTACCGCCCTGCCATGCACGTTGAACGGGGCGAGGCTTGTCCTGCTCTGGCCCCGCATCACATTGGGCAGCTGGTCACCATCTGCCCTCGGGCCTCCAGCCCGTCGTGTTTGCCAACCTTGCCATGGTTTGAGAGGGATGATGCGTCGCAGTCTAGGGTACCAGGTGCTACACCGCTGGGTAGCTGGAATGCGCTTCCTACCTCTGGTTTGATGCTCATGGTGAGGGTCGAGATGTTTTCGGTGCTTACGAGGCTACGCCTGGTTCTGTGGTTGTTGGCGTGGTTCGAGAGGATGCCGTCGGCGTCACATAGGGTATTTGCCGTCTCTTTTGGCTCGCGGTGTGCTGTAGACCTGGGCATAGACCACAGCACCCTCGCGCTGGGAACCGGCTCTCACCAGGAGCCTGCGACTCTACCCAGGGAACGCGTAGAGACCTGGTCATATCGCGCTCGTTTACCACCCACATCACTCGCCTCCCGCTGCCGTTCGTACGTCGGGCATATCGTGTGCTGTTCTCGGTTTAACGTGCTTTCCAGGCGTATCTGTAGGTGGCGTTCTCAAGGAGACGCTTGTCTTGGCGTATCCCGGCATGAGTTCGGAGGACATGGAGCGGGTCGGTAAGCCGGCGTTTCGCGCTCTGCGTTGGTGATCGTGACGTTGATGGTGGCCGCAGCTTGGTACGACATGCTCGCGAATATCTTGCATCAAAAGAGTCGGTTCGTCAACATGACGACGTTTGGGGTCCCGTTCGAGTTTCTTGGCCTCAGCTTCCGGTTTCCAGAGTGAGACACCTCACGTCCCTGCTACTGGACTGTTGGCTAACGGTTGAGTTGGATTCAAGCGTGTCCACAGTCACGAGCACGATCACATACACCGCCATCGCTCCCGGCCTTGAGCTTTGGCCCACGACGATCCCCGACACCCAGCGTACGCATCTTGAACACCTTGCATTCCTCTTTCGCGCGAGCCAGTACCGCAAGCTCAACGCTAGAGTCCACCTGCCCCAGCCTATCCTTGCACGTTGGTGAGTCAAAGCTCATGTTGACGTCCAAAACTCGCTGAGAGAAGGACACAGGGTGGATGAAGCCCAACATGGCCTTTACAACGACAGGTACAGCCCTTATGGAACCCAACCGGCTGGAACGGACCCATACGATCTGCCTCGAGAGTCGCAGCACGGTCAATATGATCCCCAGCATCAAGCGGGATACTGACACAATCAGTATGATGCCAGTCAACCCTATCACCTCCCAGATCCATTCCAGAACGCCAAATCCCAACCTTCCTCGTTCCCACCTGCACCGCTCCACGATCTATACCAGCAACAGCAAGCACAACAGGGACGCGTGATGGTTCCGCAGGCGACGTCCCAATTAGAGCCTGCGAATGGTTACTTTGGCGCCGCATACAAACCCGTATGAAGGCCAGCAGTCACACGCGCCAGGCCCACGTCCGCAGTCGCAGTTTGGATGCGCTTCCTATGCCGGCCACGAAGAAGAGATGGATGCGGGGGACATGCCACTTCTGCAGAGGGAGAGCCCTTACCCGCGCATCAACTCGATGCCAGGTGGCTACGAGAACGTCCCAGATGCCGACGACGCCCTGCCCGAGTCGAGCGTTCACTACGGCCGAATACCACAATGCGTTCCGTGGCGAAGTCCACGGTAACTTTGTCCCCGACTCTGCGGTCCCCTCGAAGCTGCTGGACGGGCGTGCGCTGCGCAGTAAGCGGGAGTTTACGCACATGCGGTACTCGGCGGCAGCGTGCGATCCGAACGATTCAAGGGTTCTGGGTTTACGCCGAGGCAGAATCACCACGATCCACCACGGCGCACGGAGCTGTTTATTGTCATGACGACGTACAGCGAGGACCAGGAGTTGTTTTACCGGTCGATGCACGGCGTCATCAAGAACGTGGCTCATCTGTGTAAGCAGGATCGGAGCCAGACATGTGGCAGGAACGGGTGGAAGATTGTCGTGATCTACATCGTCAGCGACGGGCGTCAGAAGATCAACTCATGGACGTCGAGCGTCATTGCTACGGTGGGTGCATACCAAGAGAGGATCGCCAAGGTATGCCCCTTGGTGGTTTGTTTGGGCGCCACTGATGACTCCGGGACAGAACGGCGTGAGTGGGAAATCAGTGACGGCCCACATCTGCGAGCATACCACTCAAGTACGTACGAACGTGTAGAATGTGTGCTGTGGTCCTGGCGTATCGCAGTCTCTGTTACGCAACAATGAGGGTGTGGGGAAGGGCATCATCCATGTCCAGCTCATTTTTTGCATCAAGGAAAAGAACCGGAGGGAGGTCAACTCCCACCGCACCGATCCTTCAGCACAACGTCTGTGTGCTGCTCGACGTTGGCACTGAGCCCGGTCCCACCCCCACATACCATCTCTGGAAAGCCTTTCATGTCAACCCCAACATAGGTGGGGCTTGTGGAGCGATCGTGATGCTCAGGAGGCAAGTGCGCACAAAACATCTTTAACCGCTCGTCGCAGCGCAAAACTTTGAGTGCAGGATGCCCAACATCTTGGACAAACCACCGGAGAGCGTGCTCGGGCACATCACGGCGTTGCCTGGTGCCTTCAGCGCGTATCGGTATATCGCTATGCAAAACGATGCGACCGGAGAGCCCTTTGCAAAAGTATTTCTTGAGAGAGAAGATGCACGGTGCGGGAGCGGGTATCTTTACGGCCGACATGTATCTTGCCGAAGATCGGGTAAGTGGCAGGTTTCAATGCGATTTGATTGCTTATAGGTCTGCTAGATATTATGCTAGGGGTTAGTCTCGAAGCGCGGAGGGTCGTGGATCCTGCACAACGTCAAGTCGGCCTATTCCGTTTCTGATGTCCCCGACCAACTTCCAGAGTGGATATCACAATGCCAACGTTGACTCAACGGTTCCTTCCTCCCCACCATGCACAGCACCTTTCATTTTCATCATATCTATCGCTCGTCGCACAGCTTCATTCGCAAGCTCTGGATGCGCGTGGAAGCTACCGGGCATGAGGCAGCGTACCCTTTTTCGTTTCGTTTGGTCATCTTACCGACTGCGCTTCGGCCATAAGTTATTGAGGGTAGCTGCTGACGGAGCCATGCCCGTATTGTACTACACCAGCCGTGGCCTGCACCGCGCTAAATATCAATGCTTCAGGCGCGATGTTCGGCTTCCAGTGCTATGTAGGATCCGCCATGAGACTCGGATCTCGATAGTTAGGCGAAGGGTTGACGCGCTTGGGGCTGGGCCCACCCTTGCCGCCAACCATCCAATTGGTAAACATCACCTGCAACAGCAAGGGTGACTTGACGACATCCGACAGGTCACCACGCGGGGTAGCGAAAGTTAGAGCAGAAACAGACACCGTTAGCCGACAGGTCACACTCGCCGATTGGCAGTCGACGACACCCGTGAGACAACACTTACAGCGGGCTCGTCGAGGGTTGACCCCCCAATTAGCCAGGCAACGGCAAGACCAGACAGAGCGTCGTCCACTGCATGCAAGTCAATGATCGAACGGCGAGGCACCATCAGCTGCTTCGCAGGTATATAGCTTATGGGCCCTATCTGACGATGAGGGACAATCGTTTGCCCACCAACCTTCGCTCCCCTCAAACCTCAGGCAGCCCTCGCTACCTATAGCCTGGTTGGTCCACTCTGCTGAATGAACTCGAGCAGATTATTTTGTTGTTTGCCAGAAAAGATTCGGAACCGGAATCGCACGCCTCCAGACGTAGTAAGCGTGCCCCGAATGGCAGCCTTAATCGGTGCTAAAGCTCCTCTTCATGCGATGGTTGGAGCCTATGCTATGCGTGAAAATCAGCCTCTATTCTGACGCCAAGGCTAGGGCACCCATAGACTCACTTACCTACAAAGCCTAAGGGGGTCGTCTACCCGTTTCTCGGGATGCCCATCTGTCCTCGCACCACGGCCAAGCTCCTTCGCCTCTGTCCTGAGGAATTAGGGAGATACACGAAGCGTGGCTTGAACTGAACAGCAGGGTCGACGGAGGGGGGCTTTAGGTGAGAGAGCTCTTTGATAACGTGGAGGAACACGCCACGTTTACTGAGACCATTATCTCCCGGGTACAGCACGAGGTTGATTAGGTGAGTGTTTCACCACGTCACACGCCTAGGTTTGACAAGCCAGTGGAGGTGGGAAGCGGTCGTCAGAGGTTTCCAGCTCGTGAATCGCCTGACCCACCTTTTCATCACCGGGCAGCAGCCTCGCTGTTCGATAAACCTTCTGCGCGAGTTACTGGACCAACCTGACTTCAAGATGATCATGGAATGCATAACGACCATGAGGTGATGGAACATACGAAGCAGTTCAAGACGTTCACCCCGCTTGGGCTTTTCCTTGAGCTCTTCGATCGCTTTGAGCTGCAACAGCACGGTGAGTCCGTCATACAAGCGACGCAGGAAACGACGCTCACCTTCTTGTTCAGGTTCCACGCCTTCGCAACAGTGTTGAGCTGCCCCGCGCCAGGTGTAGGCGGCACAGATGCCTGTGTAGACTCCGCCGCCGTTGGTCTCTCTGTTGATGCCGTGCGTTTAAGCATCCAGCGATGGTCGCGCAGACCCAAACCCAGTCAGCGTCACAGCGCCAGACCCTAGCCTTTGTCGCCCATTTTCTTCTTCCGTTTCTTGTCCTGCTCCTGTGCCTGCTCGACCGCAGGTGATGGCATGCAAGGCGCAGCCCTGGGGACGCGTCTTTGGCCGTCTCCGTTCTGAACGACGCCGTTGGCGGGCATGCTTCCGGGCATGTTTAAAGAACAGCCGTACCCTCAAGGTGGCATCGCACCCCCACCCAGCGTGCAGCTTCCCGCGGGTACTCGCGGTGCCCCACCCTCGTCTTCGCGTTTGAACATAGCCGGCATGGCAAACCCATGTGCACCAGGAGGGCGATAAGCACCCACAGGCCTGCCAGCCACAGGTTTGAGCGCAGCAGCAAGAATGCTCGCAGCGGGTTGGGGCGCCGGTGGAATAGTCTGCCCAAAAGGAGGTGCTTGGCCAACGGGTGTAGGAAGCCAGCTTGCTTGGTCGAGTTCGTCGACCGCCTGGGCGTGGACGAGTGGATCGGTGGCATGCCACGCCTTGATCCCGCTGTCAATGCGGAGATGCGGAGACAGCGTCACGGCCAAAAGAAGGCGACCACCAAGAGACCAAGAACAACAAGACATGTTCGGCGCATCAACGGTCCGTATCTTATTGAGCGTGCGTCGGTCAATAACGTCGACCTTGCCGGCGAGATTTTTGAAACCAACGAGGAAGGCAAGCGACCCTGAGGGTTGAACGAAACGGTGTTATACGACACCAAACCAAAGCCATGCAGCGCGCGGACACGTTGGTCAAAGAGGGTTGTTTTAGCGGACATGCCTGCCAACAAGCCGAGCCACGTCTAAGAGCAGCATGGTCGGCTTACAGCTGTGCACTACGCCAAATTCTTTGCTATTGGGACTCCAAGCAATGCCGTGGATAGGACCCTCCTTGTCCAGAGAGATGCGGCAATCAAAACTGCCAGCCGCACTGAGAAGATGCATGGGCGTCTCATCGTAGTAACCCTTGTTGGAGCTATCGACTTGTGAAGACCAATACCTGGGTTGCGAGATCGTTCTGCTCGATCTGGGCGCGATCAGCCTTGTAAAAGGTACCTGAGCAGGTTGGAACGCCGAAAAGGGTGAACGGACCATAAGCCTAGGTCCCAGCAGGAGCACCCAGCTGACGATCAGACGCGTTAATGGAAAAACGACGATCTACTATTACTATTATTATAACCCTAACCGCAACAAGTGTGGTGTGGATGTCATCGTTCACCAGGGCCTAATTACTGCGGTGAGTGCGACGATATCCCAGTATTCAAACACGTGCAGACAGCCGACAAGCAAACAATTACAAACATGGTCTGAAAGCAAACACAGCGGCACACAACTGCCGTTAGTTTGTTGCCGCATTTGGAATCGGAGTTTGTGTTGCCATGTTTACACAGAATGATTGTTCGATCTCACATCAATGAATGAATCATGGCATTCAACTGTTGTTCTTTCCTTCCATCTACCACCATATGATGTCTGACGACATCACGCTGTGCTATTTCATACTTGGTCAGCACAGTGGCGATTCGGCCTCCGAGATCGACATACCAAGAGATTCTACTGTCCGGACAGTGCGACATTTGTTCAAAGAATCAGAACCAGAGCTGCTGGGGAACGTGAACGTCAATGCCATCCGGATATACAAACCAAACAAACCCGTCGCCAAACCGTACAATACGAATCTGAGGAATATCGTCCTCTCTGACTTAGGGCAGGCACTGGGTCTATCATACAACCCATCTGAGTTGTACTACCCCTCACCACCTGACGGACAGATTCATATCGTAGTGGGTATGTACTCTCTCGTTTACTGGTTGGTTCTGGTTCCAAATGAAGAATTAATTCATTCATGTGTTCCCAGATGCACAATTGCCTTTGAAAGCCAACTACTGGTTCAGAGGTAGCAGCTTCGAGCGAAGCATTTCGATAGATATCAGCAGGAACGACAACATCAACGAACTCAAGGCTCAGATCAAGCGGGAGCAAGACAGGCTTAGTGATGTAGACATCACCTGCATTTACTTATATAAGGTGGCTGGCGGCGAACAGGAGATGCACGAGGTTCTTGACAACATCGGCCATGGCACCCTCCTCCAAGGCACCTATGTTCTAGGCAGCAGTTCCGTGGGTATACCCATTCTAGGGCCATTGCAGATCATTGTAGAGTTTTCGCAACCTGGACGTAAGCAGACGACTATATCCCATCACCTCAAGCTATTATGCTGACAAGTGGATGGTAGGGTCAACAAATCCTCCAGTGATGCAATATGACGAGGGTTCTGCGGAAAGGGGCGTGGACCCGATCAAGGAGGCACGAGAGACGTTTCTGGGAGACCGCCCCAGAAAGGAGTCGCCTTCTAGCAGTTCACGACCGTCGATATTCCGTACAGCACAAAAGGACCAGAAGACTCGGATTCTCTGCGGCCGTCCTCGCGGAGCAGAGGGAATGATTCCTCCAACACTTCTCCACCCAGTCTTTGGCCAATTCGAAGATGACTGCTATGCAGCACACGAGATGATGGAGGACGACAACCATGTCGCGGGCGTGCTCGAGGATGCAATGTCAGCGCTATATGAAAACGAAGGGGATCGGGTCAAGGCGGTCACAGCGGCGTTGAAATCAGCCCAGCTGGACTTTGTGATCGGTAGAAAGGTTCAGGAGAGCAACTACACGATAGACGCCAGCATGTCCGTCGATCTGCAGAATGACGTCCAACCATACGTGATTGCAGAATTTAAGAACGAGGCGACCTCGAGTTCGGAGCCATTCATGCAAGCTTCGTCATACTACCTGGAGTGTACAAGAAAACACGCACCTCAGATGTCTGGGTCAGGTCTTCCCTGTTTCATTTTGGTCATCTACGGTGGGTGTCTAGTTCTGTTGCGGCATTAACAATAACGTTGGTGGTTGTTGCCAGGACCACACCTCCTTTTTGCTGGTGCCATGTGGAATTTACGCCCTGCCGTGCAACTTCTTTCTACACCACTGGCTTTCTTCTACCACACGACGGATACAAGGAATCAGCTCAACACAGCACGTCATATCGCAGCATTCCGCAAAGCGGTGACATCGCTCAAAGCCCACTATGTAGGACTGACGGTTGATCACCTAAGCAACACAGCAGGTCAAGCGATGCTGTTTCCATATCCGACATGGTTCAAATCTGTCGATGACAACATGAAGCGCTCGTTTTGCTACAAAGAGGAGTTGGGAAGGAACAAAACGCTGGCGTTCTTTGGTGAATTGCTGGAAGGAACAAAGGCGCCGATTTGCATCAAGTTTGTTCGGCGTTATTCAGAAAAGGCTCACCGGCATTGCGCCTCGTTGGGCTTTGCGCCAAAACTACATGGGTTCGAGGTGCTCCCCGGGGGATGGTTCATGGTGGTGATGGACCGCCTGATTGGATACGAAACATTGGCAGGCGTGGAGATGAGCGACGAGCCGCGAAAGCGATTGTTGATGTCAATCAGCGACAAGCTGGAGACACTGCACGCACAGAGGATGGTGCACGGGGACGTCCGAGATTGCAACATCATGATTCCGAAGGGTGACTGGACGAAGTTCATGCTTATCGACTTTGATTGGGCAGGAGATGTAGGGTCGGTGCGGTACCCACCTTATGTGAATTACCATGAAATACAGAGGCCAGAGGATGCACGAGATGGGAAGCTGGTCGAAGCAGCTCATGATCTTGAGATGCTTGGGACAATCTAGGGACGGCATGTATGTACATAGATGAAGTCAAGGGCCCAGCGATCGGGGAATCATCTGACACAATGCGTCACTCTCATGGCAATAGCTGTTCCACTATGTGCAGCGCTGCTTGCACATCCAATAGGGTTAATTAGCAAATTCTCGAAATCAGACCATGCTCGGTACTCGATGCAACACCTGTGCTCGATTCAAGGAATGCCCCATGGATTGTATATAAAATACGGCATCTATTTACGAGAAAGTGGGATAACATAGTATGTGTCTTGGCAAGGAGCGCCGCGGCGAACCACATGATGCCTGGGTTTCCTCTCAAACGCGCATGAACTCCTTTGCTCGCCTGGGTGCACGGACCCCTCCAGGCATCGTTGGATGGGTTCCGCACCGTAGGAACCAAGGGCAAGCGGCGGCTCGTCATCCAATGGAAGGATACGGCTACGAAGCACTGCCGACATGAAGTCGAGGCCGGAAACGTTTTAGCAACACAGCGCTCTTGAAGCTCGCGCAGAAGCAGGTCATGAACACGGACGTTTGGCAGGGCATCTTTGTCGCGCTGATAGCAACATACACAGGCACCTCTATTGGGCCGCGGGGTGGATCCTCCTGGCGTTCGCATCTCTAGGGCTGCCTGGGCGCTTGCGAACGGTTGGCATGGGTCGGTTTGTCGGAGATACAACAGCGCAAGGTCCCCCAGCACCAATCGACGACGATGCCCCATTCGTCAGCTGTCTCGACGGTGCCGCCCATTCGTGAACGTGTTGAGCGCTAGCGC
The DNA here is from genome assembly GCA_038089815.1 of Sutorius eximius. Taxonomy (NCBI): domain Eukaryota; kingdom Fungi; phylum Basidiomycota; class Agaricomycetes; order Boletales; family Boletaceae; genus Sutorius; species Sutorius eximius. The sequence goes on along the minus strand of JBBPLN010000138.1, from coordinate 12,032 downwards.
AATAATGGGAGTGGAGAAGGCTTGGGGGTGCTGTGCCCTAATCCCTTGTACGGGACGTATGACCTTCAAGAAGGAGCTCAAGCGGGGACGCGTATGAGCAGGCGGCGTGACAAACTGACGTCGTGCTGGAACAGCTTCAGATCATCATCCGTGCGGATGGCGCTGCGGGAATCAGCATTGAGCATGCGAGCATCGGCAGTCACTTTGCAAGGTTTGCGGAGCAGCGCCACTGGCCATCGCTGGGCACTTCTTGTGCTGAAAACAGCCACGATCTCGAGGTGCGTCCGTCATCTTCTCGACAGCGTGCCCACAGCATCAGCAAGTCGCCGATCGGAGGCATCGCCGGTTGGCCCATGGGCGTGCCAAGAGATAAAATACGTCACTTCTGATGCAGAGCATATCGAAGGCAGCGGTCAAAACGAAACCCTGCCCTGCCCGCTCTGTCCGCCGCCCTGAATCATGCAGACGGGTTTGAAGGCAGGGTGGGTGGGTCTAAGCAGCCGTCCACCATGGCCGCTTCCACTCCTGTCGTGTGCATGCGGGATGTTATTGCCGTGGAATTTTAGAGACGCACACCTGGGAATTCAGACCATGCACTCAACGTCCTGTCAGCGCGAGGCCTTCCCATGCAGGTAGCTGCTGGTGGAGAGGAGAAAAGTCGTATAACACAACCCCGTCGAGCATGCCCCGCGTCGGCCGCCGGTAATTAATAAATCGCACAATGGGGTAGAGGCTAGGAAGGACATGTTATCCGTGGGGGGTTGTAAGCTCAGTGTTCAGCATGGAATGAGCATGCCGAAGTTGAACGGATCCTGAGTATGAGAGAAATCAGTTAAGCGGCAAGGGTGGGCCTAGTCCCAAGCGCGTCAACCCTTCGCCTAACTATCGAGATCCGAGTCTCATCGCGGATCCTACGTGGCGCTGTAAACCGAACATCACGCCTGAAACGTTGATGTTTAACGCGGTGCAGGCCACAGCTAGTGTACAAGACGGGCATGGCTCCGTCAGCGGCTACCAACAATAACCTATGAGTTAGGAATGTGGTGAGTGTAGACACACGGCCGTCAAAAGATTCAGAAAGCAAGCAAGCGTGTGTGGAAATAGTTCCGAAGCGCAGTCGGTATGATGACCAAACGAAACGAAAAAGAGCACGCTGCCTCATGCCAGGTAGCTTGGAGGCGGGGGTGAAAACACCCTCGACGGCTGACCGCTCGAGCGGCCCTCAAAGCTACGTTGAGGTGCGGTAAGCTGTAGTAGCTTCCCTGCGTGTTGAACGTTACCGAGAAGGCATGAAATAGAGAGAGGCAATGTTTACGAGGGCGAACCTGGAGAGCATCAAGCTATGCGGTTGATAAAACGCTTCGACGCGCATCCAGAACTTGCGAATGAAGCTGTGCGATGAGCGATGGAGATAACGAGAATGAAAGGCCCTGTGCACAGCGGGGAGGAAGGAACCGTTGAGCCAACGTCGGCGTTGCGACATCAACCCAGGAAGCTGGTCGGGGACATCAGAAACGGCATAGGCCGACTTGAGGTGGTGCAGGATTCACGACCCTCCGCACTTCGAGACCAACTCCCAGTACAATCTCATGGCTTGTTGAACGCTGCGTTCAATGTCGGCTTCATCCACGAGAACGCCAAACACAGCCTCACGCGTACCCGTTCATCCAAGCATACACGGGCGCCCTTCCTGAACGGCGGGCGGGGCGAGTCCTCTCACTGACGGCGGTCTGCTCGCCCTCCTTGACGGTCAAAGCCATTCGATGCGCTGGCGAGAGGAGGCCGGGGTCCTGTAACCCATGGCTAACTCCAAGGCGCGTTTGATCGAGCAAGAAAACGATCCGACGCAGTTCAGGAGCCCAAGTCCCGGCAAACTGATCTAATTCTTGGTTCACAGCGGTGACCGCATCGATGCCAGCGACAAATATACGGAGGTTGGGGTGAGCATGGTTTCTCGAAGCAAGCGTTGCTGTTGTTTACCCCACCCAGGTCATGAAAATGCACACTCCCCTCGTCGCGGCGGAAGATGGTATCATCCGATTTGTTAAGCAGCCTGGCGTCGGTCTTGAGCCAGGTGACCCCCCAGCGGGTTGACGCTCGACAACCTCGCTCGGGTCAAGCATGCCAAGCCATTTGGCGGTCTCCTCCCATTGATGGATCGCCCTGGTGTAGTCGGGAGCTGGACGTACCAGCGTTTCGTGCGTTGCATGAGAACGCTCGGTGACATCCTCGAGGGTTACGACAAACAAGCTATCAGGGGCTCGGCCTTCAAGGAGCCCATCGAAGCCCTTCATGATCCTGGGTTACCCTACTCGGAAGCAAGCTCTGTCTTGCCCACCTTGGCTGGTCGCATGCCGTTCATACTCAAAGAAGGCATTCGGTCCCCCGTCGACCGTGCCGGGTTTAGGGGTGACGCACGTGAGTTTCCTGCTGTCCGTATCAGGAAAGTCCTTGAACGCTACGTTTAGGGCTCTATTCTTCCTCAGGACTGACCAACGCTTCGGACACAGCCTGTGCCGCAGTTCGATGTCCTCGAGAAATTCTTGGGCGGGTTGAAGAGCTGTGAAGTGCACACCACTGCCACCCCTTCTTTCTGCGTGCGAGTTGACGGAAAGGTTGCTTTGGGGAGGTGCCGAAGCTCTGGTTTTGAGCAGAACAAAGACGGCGCTTGATAGGGTGGTCGCCCTCGTGCTCAGCCATACCAAAGCCCAGGGCAAGCCGAAGCCTGCGCTCTCGATGCTAAAACATGCCAAGTCGAACGGTCTTCCCGTCCCCGGTGCAGAGACCTGGTTTTACCGCAAGAAGTGCGATCCAGGAGGCGTCAAAGCCGAAACTATGTGCGAAAACCATGCAAACCGCATCCATACGACTGGGACACAAGGCAGAAAGGATGGCCCAATGACCAGCGCGCGCAGCCAGCCAAAACGACGCCATACGAAGATGCTGGTTGGACCATGGCTTCTAGGGTGCATTCATTCGGCGACACATGCACACGCTGCAGGTGGTGTCCCCCCTCCCGCTCGCAGCTTTACCCACGCTCTAGGTCCTGCCGTGCCATCAGCCTCGTCAGCCGCTGGTCCGATAGGTGTTTAACCGACCGTTCCCCCTCCTCCTTCGTCTCCGCTTCCCTCACATCGTTCGCCAACGTTTCCCAGCTCGATCGCTTTTCATTGCTTCATGCGGCCGTCCTGCTTCCTGTCTCCTGCTGCTGCTGTCCGTCGCCCCTGGCGACGACGGTCGGTTGCTCATCGTTCCCTGCGATGTCTCCAATCCGATCCGCCTCGCCGTCGTCCACACATCACGGCGATCTACTTTCCACGGACGACTGCTTCAATGTCCGGGACGCGTTGATCGATGACGACCTAAGGCTGCCAACCCACCATGTTGACGAGGTCGATTGAGGCCACAAGCTAATAGAGCTATCGGTGGAGTAGAGCCGAGACGGTAGACAGCTTCGGCATCAAGTAAAAACTCGTTCATATCTAAACACTCACCTTTTTCATGGCCAAGGAGAGTGCTCAAGATGATCCGACATATGCAAGGGGCCTTTGGAAGTAGGGTGTAGCACAGACGAGGCTGATCAGGAGCGATCAAAGCAAGCAGAGGCTGGGGCAGACACTCCGAAGTCATGAGGGGAAGAAAATCATTGAGGCGCATGAGGAAAATGTTCTGACCTGTCTGATCTAATTATTGTACGCGAATCAATCGAGGGAATAGCTTTAGATGCTGGACAGCACTGACAATCGGGGAGTTCTCTTTTGCGTGGGCACATTTTCTTTTTTCAAGGCAGCGTTGTGAATAGGGAAGCTCGCAGGCTCTCTGGGCCAGTGCTCGCTCTGTGTCTGCACGCGACACCTTCCAAGATGGACCTGGTCGTTCTGGACCGTTATTTACTAGGACTGGGTGGTGTCGTTCAAGCGCAAGTGGGGCCTGGCTGGCCGGTGGCGGGAACACTGAGGTCTGAGAATGGCGGGCACGAAAGAACTGGGCCACGCCCTAGTATACGGGGACTACGAGGTACGGCCCACGGCTGCTACTCTATTTGTGCCACCATACGCGTGACTGTGGGCCAAATCTATGCTTTGCATTGCGAGCAGTTGTAACCTGTGACAATGCATTGCTGTACACGCGTTAGATAGGCTAGATGGCTGCAATGTGCTGCAACGTCGTGCGGTTGCAGCGCCGTAGTAATGCAGCCCTTGCTATCGATATCGGATTACGTTGCGTCGCACGTCACAATCTCACATCTCATCACATAAAATTCACAAATATCAGATCTAGTCAGACCTCCCCACACCAGACGCGAACCAGTTCTCACTGGGCTTCCTGCACCGCTCCTCCTCACCCGTTTCAGCGCACCCACCTGCCATACCCTGCCTCTACTCACATTCCGGCACCTCGCAGCTCTCTGACCCTAAGGATGGGACGCCCCAACCTTTTCGGGCACGCCAGCAAGCAAGTCGACGTTTGCAGGTCGAATTACGGGCCTCTTGCAGCACCCGCGCTTGTCCTGTGGCGCGTTGTTGTTTCGGTTGTGCGTTTCTTGCTTGGTCTGTCCGCGGCGAGTCAGTCGACATCGTCACTACCCAAGGGTGTACCTGCGGAAAAGGTGTGGCAGCAAAGACGGCAGACTATGTCCGATATGCATCACAAAGTGCAAACGAGCACGATGCAAGCACGGAGGACGCGGCATACCATGTGAGTCACCCACTGTTGCCCTACCCTTCACCCTCACCCAAACTGCCCACCAGTCCGATGCGTCGGAATCATCAAGCCCAAAGTGCAGCTCCTCTGACCAACCCCACAGACTCCCTCCCCACCTCGTCCCTCATTCCCGTCTCCCTGCATTCTACTCGCCGCGTCCCCTCCACGCGTGGGGCGTGTCAGCAGCACTGCACGAAATCACGAGGGCGATTGAGGTGCAAGCATGACGGGCAGATCAGGCCTGATGGGAGGTATCGAGTGTAAGGTCTAAGTAGAAGCATGTTGTTTTTAGCTCGTACCCAGCAGTATACTGTTTTACGTTAGATTGCAGTGGAAGATAATGTGCGACGCATCAGCGCAACAATTATAATGTATGACGATGCAGGTCATTCTGTATCACGATTTTAGTTCCGAGATAGCCCTGGTCTGAAATAGGGCACGGCGGTCGGTCATTTCTTGAAGCATTATTCCCGCAGCATCGCCGCACACATGTTCTGCAGTGGCTAGCAGCTATAATGTACAGGTAACGTCTGTTCATACCGCCTCTCGCTTTCTGGGGGTTGTACGCAGGATGTCGTCCACCCTATGATTGATTGAGTAACTGAGAACACGACGAACGTGAAACAAACCGAATGATCATCTCAGCAGCCTCAGTGACCTTCGTCGAGCCGACGGTACCCTCATTCATGTCTGAGCGCGCGTTCAGCCAGGGGGGGGGAGTAGTGAGATCCACATACCGAGCCCAGCATCCGACTGGCCCTCGTAGTGCACCGCCCACAACCGTGCTACCGGGTCGCTCGAGTCGTAGCCGGCGTTATCGGCCGGAATCGAAGGAATTTGCCTGAGTGCCTGCCCGAACGCCTCTGCTGTGATGGCCTTCTTTCCCTTGACCTTGCGCGCCGCCTCGCCAACCGTGCAGCTCATCAATCCCCACCACCAAGAACGACCCGGGTTCCTTCACCTTCTGTGACAACACCGAGAGGGCGTCGTGCAGGGAGCGTTCAGCCTATTCGCGGAGCCACGAAGGGCGACGGCGCATGCTTCGCCAGCAGCGACGTCAGAGAATTTGATAAGCTATGAGCCGCGATTAGTGAGCGGGACACGGCAATGGTTAGTTTTGTTACTTTGCCGTCGCCGATGATGACCTCCTCGATCAATTCACACCGCCCAAGTTTCATAAGATCAGGCCTATCAAACATGCTCGAAGGCCATGGTGCCTTTCTCCGCAAGCAAGGAAGTGGGGTAGTTGTAAATAAGTTGCCGGTTGACGAAATAATTGATGCCGTGGGTTGCGATCGCCTCCACTTTGACTTTCATTTTCTCTCGTTCGGCGGGCTCGAGTTCTGTGAGTTTACCTGTAGAGTCAACCTTTACACGGGCACCAAAGGCTTTGATCTTGTCGGTATCCGCTGCTAACAGTGTTTCCCGCAATCGTGGTAATCCGTGCACGCGGATGGCTCACTAGTGTTGGCAATGAAGGTTTTGACGTTCTCCATTCGCTTCGGCGAATTGACCGCAATCGTTTTATCAAGAATTTGAAACCCCGTCATATCTTGAGAATATCTTCACACTGGCGCATCAACGAGTATCGATACCCTCGCCAAAATACGAATGAGTCAGCCTGCCACCAACCTTTTCGATAATCTGGAAGTCACGCTCAGATCGAGTGCAGGTGTTCTACAGGGAATCATTCCACCTTCAGCCGAAGGGTTGCGTTGACGGTAAGGTTCGCAAAGTAATCCTTCTCTTGAAAGAGGACTTTTGATGACAGCGTTGCCCGTGCAATGCTAAACAGCGGAACTGCGCAGCATCGGACCTATAAAAATAAACCATCATATGAAAGGGAACACATACGTACGCGACCAGGAGACGTACATGTGATCCACGGCCGCCTTTTCCAACTTGTTCAAAGCCACCCTGATCGCGACCCGATATCCCTCAGCGATCGTTTGTGGATGGATTTTCATCGCAATCAACTTCGCCTCTCTTAGTAGTTCCGAGGCTAAAACACAAACGGACGTGGTGCCATCTCCGACCTCGTCGTCTTGTACATATCGTCCCTGCACACCGACTCGCCATGCAATGGTGCAGCCGATGCCTCACTGTTACTGGGGCCTCCTTCACTCGCCTGTTCGCCTGGGTAGTTGACACGCGCAGGCTTAAGGCCATAGCCAATAAACATGGGGCAACGACCGCTAGCGATGATGCAGAAACAGGAGGACCTGCGCGCTTGCCTTCCATGTTGAGCAAAGGCCCCGGATTGTCTGGCAACCACAGCCACAACCGCTACACCCATCTCCTCCTCGACGTCCATGATCCACGCGACCAGTTCCAGAATGCTGTGCGTGCCGTGATCAAGCTGCAACGCACGACCGGCAAACGCGCGACGCCTGTCCGTCCGGGGTTGCCGTGCCGAGACTTGTGGTGCCAGCAAACACCGATACCTCCCGACCAGGATATGTCTGCAAGTCCAGTCCGGATCTGGGGCTTGGGCTTTGGGCGTTGAGAGGGGCGAGGCTGACCAAGGTGATCGAGGAGCTCAAAGCACTTGAATTGACGCAGGAATTGTTTCCTCACGGGGCGCTCGTGCGGCACGTGCAGTTTTCGCCCAATGGTAAGTACTTTGCGACGTCCAGGTGAGGTATACCCATTATATACTTTGTGGATGTAACGAGTGACGAATGGGATTCTCCGTCATCAGTTGGGACAGAGCCGCGATGATCTTTCGCGTTGGAGTAAGCTGCGCACTGTTTATGTTCCATCCCTGGTATTCTGGTCCGTTAACGGCGTTCGTTCATTCGTAGAAAACATTGACGCCCCACTGCACCCTCGCGCATGCTCGAGGTTTTGTCAGTCAAGTTGCTTGGTGAGCTCTATATCACTTTGGCTTCCATGAGCGAGATCTCATGGCCCTCCAGGTCATGACCGAATGATCGCTTGCTCCTCACGTGGTTCACACGCGGTCTCAAGCTGTAGTCCGAGGTAAATCGCCCCCTCCCTTTTTCATCGCTGAGGAAACCCGACACATGCTAAACTTTCCTTGCTTCAGGAAGGGGTTTGTAAAGCGACGATGGACCGATCGAAGGGCGTTAGTTCTGTGGTTCGGATTCCTAATGGACAGGGTGAGTGCGATGCACAACATAGGCTCTTTGGATTCCTCTCTCGTACACCCACTTTTTCAGCATTCCTCTCGGTTGAAGGTAGCGAGGCGGTAAATTTGGTAGGTCCATGTCGCTTGTGAATTGGCGTGCGTGAAGTGCTGATGCCCATGAATCTAGGATGTACATGGCAACGTATACAGTCCTTCGTCCATTGGGCCAACGTGAACGTTCCACACTTACACTTATCGCCCGCCACAACCATCTCCTTGTACAGGTCTTGGATGTGTATCATCTTGGCCCCGTGCGATTGATCAATGCGGCAGTGGATTCAGATTGTTCGCGTTTGATCGCAATAGGGCCATCAATACCTCCGGCGAATGGACCGCAACCAACGCATCAGACCAAGGTTGAGAAACGGGTGATCGGTAGAAATGCGTCTAATCGTCCGTATATCTCACTGAGCGAGGTGAGCAGCGTACAATATGAACACAAAACGAAAGGAAAGGTGCGTTAGGATGATTCTTTTGCAAACATCGCCATGATCATCGTATTTATAGCCAAACACCGCTGTTTTATGACGTACGCGATATCGCCATTTCGAAGAGAACCTCTGTCATTCCCGTTTCGTATGAAGAGGTACGTCCCTACCGCCGTCTTGCTGTTCTCCCCCCCGCACAAACGTTTTCCACATCTCAGTGCCACCCTCCAGGCCACCACACAAATTTGGAAGCTGGAAGTCGTGCGAGACAGAGCGCAGACGAATGGACCAAGCCCCTTGACGGCACGGCTGAACCTCAAACATTCATTTGCAACCAACGTACCCACCTCTGTTGCGGGTTCGTGTTACTCTGGATCGGGTCTTGAAAAACCAGTCGAAGCAGAACACCGGGAGCTCAGATATATCCCGCTTGATGTGCTCATATACGTCCTCGGCGCGTATCCCGTAATGGCTCGCCGATAAAGCAAGTACCAATCTTCCTCAGAATAACCCCTCCCCTTGGTCATGGGGTGGTTGAGTTTGAGCTCTTGCATGGGATGCTTGACAGAGCTGTTTTTTTTTTTGACGAGAAGGTATTCGAGGTTGGACCGCTTGTTGTGTTTGGCTTCCCCTTCGGTGACACGGGCGGCGATGCGAGGGTGTTCTGCGAGCTTTTTTGTAAAAAAAAAAAAAAGAGCCGTGTTTATTGTCCATGGGGCTTTACCCCTCCGAGTCGTTGGACAGCGCATGCGGTGGTATGTACTACGTACGGTGTGTACGGGTAATAGTATGGGGGGGGGGTTTCTATCACGCTTGCTTTGTTGTGCGATGACTGTGTGATGCGGGGGTGATGAGGGTTAGGCTGATGCAGCGGTGGGTTCTTTGGTTACCCGTGACTAATCTAGGGCATGTATTGTAGGGTTGGTAGACTGTGAGCTCTTTCCTGTGCTTCTCGAAGTAGGTGTAGTACCGCTTCACTGCTTTTACATCCTTGTCCTGGATCTCTGAAGTAAGTAGGTCAAAATCATTCGTCCTAAACGCAGGGGACAAAGCTCAGCCTCGAGGAGTCGAACTGAACCACATGCAGGAGCCTCAATGGACCATCCGCAGTTTTCCAGCGCACAAACACACTGCTGGAAGTTTCGCCTACTCCAGTCGGGGAACCCGGCCTCTGTACAGTTCCTTCAGCGCCTGCTCTTCTTCAGTAAGTGGTTCGGCTTCGAGACGGGTATATCACTGGTCGGTGAAGTCAACGAACAAGATTGTATGGATGTTTACCTGTGTGTATGCACTCTTGAGCGGCAGTCCGCTCTGCCTCAAACTTCTCTGGAGTGTCTTCAGACCCTTGAGGTTCTCTCGTGGTCGTCACAATGCCATTCAGCCGCTGATATCGCAATAATCAACCCGGCAGCTCGATAGTGACCTGCTGTGCGTACCTTGAACACGGCCAATTCTCTCTCCTGAGGCTGAGCTAGGGTCGGGTCAAAGAATTGCAAATCCTGACTATGAAGCGAATCGCCGCACGGTCAGCATCAGACGACCGCACTGATACCTCTTCAATGGGTACACGTTTGTATCTGCTTCGGCGCATGCGGCGTCTTCGGCGTTTTCTCAGTCTTCGAGGGACTAACGCGCAACATGTCCTTGAAATATCTGTCCACCGAAGAGTTCATCTTCCTCTCCCGCTTCGACAACGAGAGCATATTCAAGCTGAGCGTCTTGCAGGTACAGCCTCGGAAGTCTTCGCCCTCCCATTGTTGCAATGAGCTATCAGACTTGACAACAGCGATGATGCTAGTGATAAAACACTAACTCGTCGGCAGAGTTGATGGCCTTCGCCGCCCTGTGGGTGGCCATGTAAAGAAGCCCGTCCTTGCTCGCAGCTGAGTTCCGGAACATACAAAGTCAGTGTTATTCAAGTTGAAGGAAAAGGCACGTGATTTAGACTGTTGCAGTCTACCCCGCTGAATGACAAGCTGGTCAAGTCGAAGCTTTTGCACTGCACGCTCAAGCATGCGTTCCTCGACGCTGTCCTCCATGCCAAAGAGGAAGATATATGCCTGCTTCGTCTGGCCGATTCGGTGGGCGCGGTCTATGGCCTGCAAATCAGCTTGCGGATCCCTAGGTCCGCGGTGAGCACACCCCATGTTCGTTGAACGGTGATCAAAAATCCCACCAATTACTGTCATAGAGGACGACGATGTCTGCACTAGTCAAGTTGATCCCGAGTCCTCCCACGCGGGTAGTCCATGCCCACATTCCGATGCCAAACAAACCCTCTATAAATTATTTGCAGCGGGATCCTTGTGAAAGATCCCATTCGATGGGCAAAACTGCATCAACTTTGAGGCCACCATATAGGATTTGCATCAGGAAAAGTAGTGCTTAGGTGGCACTCGAAAAGCCAACCAAGCGCTGCACAAGCTAGGTCCGATCTCCGTTGCACCAGATCAGATGCTCGAGATGCTCAGAGAGTCCAGTGCAAGCTTTGAGTGCTATAGCCGCCTGGCCTCTCAGAGCCAGTCGTCGTTGAGAGGGCGGCCGTACTCCGCGGACACTCCTTATTGAACTCCCTGAAGATGTAAGGTTCCCATCCCTACCTTGCCCACGGGACTTCGAGGTAGGAATCGCACGCGAAAGGGCGGAGGAGCGAAGAAATGGACCGAAAACCTGAGTCACCATCACCAGACCTGCGGATCGGGGCGAATGAAGGGCGTGAGACAGATGAACATTTCGGAGCGTGTGGTGCAAGAGAGAGAAGATCGTCGACGGGAACTTCAATCTCTGGGAAGATTTAAGGCGGTTATTTGCAATAATTTGGGTTGGTTGTGAGCCAGGTCGATAAAGGAGGACTGGAAAAAGAGCCTCACCGTACTGCGAGATCTTTTTGAAGGCCATCCCTTGCGAGCTTCGAAACCACCTTCCTGGTGTATCTCCATCCAACGTTTTCTAATTCATTGCACTGAACCAACGCGAACCTCTTCCACTTGCGCACGGATCTGTGATGTCTGCGAGTGCACCGTTGCATCAATTTCTGTGACATGCGGACGAAACGGTGTACTAGAGATGAGGGTCTGATTCGAAGTACCAGAGGTTAGTATTCGTATTCGCGAAGATTACGCGACAAACATCGCGCCTCATAGACGGTCGCAGCGTAGCGTTTGGTCATTCCCCTTTTGAGCGCCTCCATAGGCCAGCCTACCCTCTGAAACTCGAACCCGGCGCCATCGCCCTCCAACATCGCCGGTACGAGCTGGCGCCGATTCTTATATTCTTCATGTCGCCACGCCAATCGCGGTGTGTGGGCGAGAGGTGATTGGGCATCAGGGTCTCGGGCAGTTGCCGCCGAGCCATAGGGCAGAAAAAGGGCCTGCGTCGGCCCATCAAGGCCCTTGGGAGGGGCCGGCCTCAGGAAGTTGCCTGTGATGTGATACTCGGGTTCCCCCACCAACTCTTCCTTTTTATCTAGTTTGATCTCGCGCGCATTCACATGATTGGTCTTGCCGTTTACTTACAGCCTCTCTCTTCGTCTACGCTGACGAGCGTTGCTTGCGGCGCGAAAACGCTCGAGCTACAGGGCTGGGTGGGCGAGGACAGGGTGGCACGCGGTCGCTTACCTCGACATATTGCATACCCTTTTCCCCCCATAGATGATAGCGATGTAGATAAAGATAAACGAAGAAATATGGTAGTGGGTGATAAGAAAAAAAAGGTGGTGTGACTCAATCTAAACAGGGGAAATGGCTTGG
>JBBPLN010000137.1:0-39147 GCA_038089815.1 Sutorius eximius | reverse complement strand
AGCGCAAGATCGGCTCCCCACCGGATCGTCAAGGGCAAAATGACCAAACCATCTTCATACGTGGAATAACAGTCACACCCAATCCCCTTGAACAACGACCGAATGGACGAGAGGATGGATCGTTGTTCGGTATGCTTTCTTCCCCCTCCATTCAAATTTTGGGCGCATTTGGGAGCGATGCGACAGACGCAACAGAGAAGGAGTCTCTCAAAAGCGATATAACAGTTCAGCATGTACCACCGATATCGCAGGTTGTTTCCACTCTGCTCGCTAGCTTGGGCCACGACTGACACAGCCATTTACTAGACGTCTCATCCATCGGAGATTATCAATCGTTATTTGCTAGCAAAGGTTTGTGGCACATCGGACCGGACATCTTATCTCAATGTGATGCAGGAACCGTTCGCAAAATTTGCTGTGACCCATGATTGCCGGTGGATTGCAACTCTCAAATCGCTTAATGGGGTGATTAATCATCTCTCGTTTTTTAATCATTATTTCAACCACCATTACTATCCAGGGGCATTCACGGACACTACAGGACTTGGAGAATCATGTAGAAGCGTTGGTGCAGGCGCACTATTCTATAGCTACACACAAAGGTAAGAGGTGTCAGTTCCAGGCTCTCACAATTGCTCATCGTTGTTAGATGCTGTCTATCTGAAAGAAAAAAGATATGAGCCGCCGATTCATCATGATAGCGGGATTAATCAATCGCGCTTGCCCAATGACAAGGGGAGGGTCGTCACAACGGAAAAGCATCCATCCCTGGACAATTCCATTGCGGCCGTTCAGCATCTCACTGAACCCCGTAGCCTTTCGGATAGTTTGAATCTAGGAGTGGCTGATGGATTTCCACATACCATGGACCTGAGCCGTAATCGGATTCCCCACCCCTCGACTTCCCGCCACGACGGGTGCGAAATCAAAAACTCTCCTAATGCAGAGCATGTTCGGTCGCTTCCGCCGTCAACTCCCACACCCCAGTTCGAAGTTCCTGCGCGACAAGGTTCTCCGATATCTCTTCCATGTCGATTTCTCGACACGCCAGCCGGTTGCAAGCTAGGCCACCGGTGCAAATTTCTACACGCAACTACTAACCAAAACCATCACAACGCCGCACAGCCACTGTCGCCCCCAAACCCCCGTAGATTTAGTCTTCCACCAAGCGCCGCTCGTCAAAGTGGCACTGTGGGCCCTCCTCCTGGAGTCTGCAAATTCTTTTGGGAACGAGGCAAATGCAATATGGAATTCGGTTGTCGATATGCGCATACCCAGACGGCGAACAACGCCAACTCAGCCTCTCCGCCCACCTCGGCCGGCACGACGCCGACGTGCCATGGTACAATTTTACACCGCGTCGCTCCTTTTTTGACAGAGGAAGGTTTGTCGAAAATGAGTGGGAGCGGATCGGACGGGTTTTTCTCTCAAGATTCTTCGTCGTCTCTGTCTCCCGTGGACGCTCATAACACCTTGAAGAGATTTCTCACTGATAACTTTAGATTTAAAAACACGACTGAAATTTACACTTTCCTGAGACCACTAAACAGTGCCACAGCCTCTAACAGTTGGGTACGTCGTATATTTGCTTCCAAGACGAATGTTGAATTGTTTCCTAGACCCAAGAAGATGGTCAAGTAAGTCGCAAATTCCACAGGCGACATTAATAGCTCATCTTCGAGCAGCTCCTGTTGCAAACAATGTCTTTTGTGTGTAACGATACAAATACTCCAATGAACCTCGCATTAATTCTCTCTTCCAGCAAAACGGTTTGCAGCGTATAATCGACATCATACGTTGGCCACAAGTATCCGCCGACGTCGGGAATAGTCGTGAAGTTCTCTCGTTCCAGCGTGGCATACTACCAATATTACGTGTCTGTGTACTCCTTATTTTCGATCGCTTCCACTCATTTCTAGTAGTACTTGTCATCCGATTTTGTGATCAAGAGCACACTCGCGAGCCGGGTCAAGTAAGAGGTTCCAAATGGTACCTCTTGCTTGCCTCTTACTGCGGACCATACAGTGCTCTCTTTACAGAGGTCCTACAAAACTTGAAAGAACTCGCGGACACGATAGAAGAGTGCATGTCTGCCATCATGACCAATCGTTCTTTCAAAGATCCTGGGTTGCAAATGGACAATCCTCAGCTGGGAGAACAAGTATTTGCATCTATAACTGGTGTCTTGGATGAGTATGTTAGACGTTATCGCTACTGTGAGATCTGTCTTGATGTTATGTTTACAGGTGCTTGGTTCGTTTCAAGAACACAGTGGTGATGTATCCCCGCATAGACTCTCTGGTCGTGAATCTTTGCTTGTGGTTCGATGATTGGACTGCCGGCATCTCCTCATCCCCACCGACATTCGACGATCCCTTCCAAAACATTGAAGGGGCTGTCCGCGATCTCCATATCGATACACTGAAGGAGAAAGTCAACCGTTTAGAATCCATTGTCAATCGTGAACTTGGAAAGCAAAAACGCCGGAGTACTCGCAGGAACGCAACCAACACCCATCCAACCCGAAACGAGGGTATCATCGCCGCACTCCACAGCACCTACGATCCTCCCGGAGAGTTATGTCCGAATGGCCCGCGACATGACAACGACTTTGTGGACATAGATAACATTCGTGTTGCCGCGACTCATCAAGAATTAACGTGCCGACTTAAACCCTTTCTACCAGCCACCCTGTATGACGCACCGCACCACGCTCCAGCAGACTCCGTGCAACGCCTCTTGGACATCCAATTCCGTCTCTTGAGAGAAGAGCTCATGTATGTATTTCATTCATCGTTATCTTCGTACGGCATAACTTTATTGCATAGTGCACCCTTGCGGAGGGCAGTACAACTTGTGCAAGATGATCTAAATGACTTAGATCAGCGCGAGACGAGGCTAGGCGAGATCCTTTCGACTGGCGGAGGAAAGTACCACGGAGTGGTTGATGCCTACGAATCTCCGGTCTTCAACGTCTACACCGACGTCACATTTACGGCGTTGGTTCCCGACACTCGAGGGTTGTCTACCAGCTTAACTGTCATGACGCCACCTGGAAGAGCTCGTTCTGCGCAGGCCGGAGCACGTATTGCATTTTGGAAGTCAACGGGTAGAAAGAGACTCATGCAAGGCGGGCTCGTTGCTCTCGTTTGGCAGAAAGCCGCCGGGATATCTGTCCATCTCGGCACGATTGCTAGTTCGAATAACGAATTGACGGATCATGCCAGAACCGACAAGGATCGGTTCAAGATTCGAGTTATCTTTTTTGACAGCAACATCGAATTGCGCATTCTTTCCGAACTTAGGGCCAAGCATTCACCATCCGATGACGTCAAGGTGCTCGTCGAGTCTCCGGTCCTCTTTGAAGCTATCAGTCCATTCCTCGAAGCACTTAAAACTGAACCAGAGATCGTGCCTTTCTCCCGTTATCTCGTTTTTCATCCACCCAATTACTTGAAGACGTGTAATATCGACCCCCCCAAGTATGCGCGTCTCCCGGGTTTCAGCTTTCAGTTATCGTCGCTGTTTAACGAAGATGCCAAGGCGGATGATCTTCGGATGAGCGTATCCGATAAGCATTCCATTGATCATGCCCGAGCAGAGCTGCATCGTGCCAGTCGGCTTGACCCAAGTCAGGCTAATGCTGTCATCGCAGCATTGACAAAAGAACTTGTATTGATTCAGGGGTGAGTCCGGTGCCTAGTAGTTTTCGTGCCAATGTTGACAGGGCGTTCAGACCACCTGGAACTGGAAAGGTGACGCTGTTAACCGCTGGCAAAAATAGGCTTAACTTCATGGCTGATTTCAGAGTTACACGGGTGTGGAGCTATTGCGCGTGCTCATCGCGAACCGTATCACCCCTATCCTCATGATTGCATTCACCAACCACGCTCTTGATCACATGCTGTGTTCTGTCCTTGATGCAGGGATTACGTTGGATATCGTTCGCTTGGGCACTCGTTCATCCGATGAGCGCATCTCCCAATACTCGATCGAAACACGGGAGATGGTCGTGGGTGTCTCTCGCCTTGATCACACGTGCCAATCCAAGTGGCGTGAACTCAAGGCCGCAGGAACGGAAATATCTCAATTCATCGACCGCATACACAAGACCAGTCTCGAGTCGGAATCTTCGAGAATTGTCAAGTATCTCTCACTCTTTTACTCGGAACACAATGTGTCGATGTCCGAGCCACCAGGATGGATCAACGCCGCCAAGGGACTTTCGGACGCCGACTCCGAGACTGGAGGGAAATGGAAAACACTAGACTCCAAAGGCAAGGATGTTACGGAGGATAATTCTTTGTATACGTTCTGGAAGAACGGCGGCGATTTGGATCTTTTGGAAATGGTCGCTCCCGACATTCCACGGGCGAGCGAGTTGGTCGCTGAACAGGCTGCCCCTTCCACTCGCTCGAACCCGTATGAGGCCTTGTCAATCAAGACCATTGCGGAATCACAGGTTTCGGGGACTCCGGAAGACGATATGCAAGAAGAGTCAGAGAAGGGTGAATCGGATGTTCAAGTGCTGCCCGAAAAAAGTTGGATGACTGTCAAGTTTTCTGATCGTGCTGAAGAAAAGGCCGAGAAGGGGGCGGAGAAGGTACCAGCTTCACCAACTAAACCATCTCCCACGGCTTCACCTGTCGCGGAGACGGCGGCCCGTCGCCCCGCTTATGTCAACGATCCAGCGGGTTTTTTCGCGGCCCTTGGTGAAGATGGGATTCCACTGGTGCCTTCTCGCAAGCGCGTGTTGGATGCACTTTTACATGATGGCGAGGTCTGGAAAATGAGCCGACACGAACGCAATATACTTCATACGTTTTGGGTTGAAGACGCACGCACCAAATTGCAGCAACGCCAACAGGATGAATTCGAACGACTGAGAAAGACACATGCGGAGAAAAGGCAGGAATACAACGAAATCAAAGAGGAAGTGAGTTGAACATGGTTTGGGCGATCCTCTTATTCTGAAAGCATGCAGGTCCGACGTGATTTGTTGAAGGACGTTAAGATCATTGGGTGTACTACTACAGGTACTCCGTCATTTGGCATACATGATACAGCTTCTGATCGAGCCTACTACTATCAACAGGTGCAGCAAAACTCTGTACACTTCTCAAGGTCCGTCCATATATGACCCCACCCTGTTGACGACGTTTATTTGCTGTAGTCACTGTCTCCCAAGGTATTAATGATCGAGGAAGCCGGGCAGGTACTCGAAGCTCATGTGTTGGGAAGCCTCGTACCATCTGTGGAGCACCTGATTCTCATTGGTGATCCCCTTCAGCTGCGTCCCAGTTTGAACACTTTTGGTATGTCGCATCCCAAAGCACGCCTATATAATTTGACTTTATTTCCTAGCGCTATCGATGGAACACCCTTCTGGAAACAAGCTGTACCGATTCGACATGTCGCTTATGGAGCGCTTGGCAACATCCGGCCTACCTATGCCTCGGTTAGATGTTCAGAGACGCATGCGACCGACTATATCGAGCTTGATCAGGTGTGTACCTCGATATTCACGAGAATTTGTGTGCCTCTAAAAACGGATAGGAATACCCTCTACAACGGACTGCAAGACCATGCCTTGGTGAAAAGCTACCCCGACGTTCGTGGTATGTTGAAGAACCTGTTCTTTGTCACCCACAAGCACAAGGAGAATGATGGGCTAGACGATACCGCGAGCAAATATAACATGCACGAGGTGAGAATACAGCCTGTTTTTAAGGCCCTAAGTAAGACTCAAGTCTTGAACTCAAGGTTGAAATGATCCGAGACCTGGTGCTCTACCTTCTTCGGTACCCCATTGGTTCATGCTGAATCTTCGGATTCCGCTTGCTTACATTTTCCTAGACAGGGCTGTTATTCGTCAGAGGGCGACATCGTCGTCCTGTGTGCATATTTAGGCCAGCTCGCCCAAATTAGAAATGCACTGAGCGATAAGGTCGCGGTCGTGATTGATGAACACGATCAAGCCGCCCTCGATGACCGCGAAGGTGACCAAGACGCAGACGGTGACATTGCGAGTGGCGGGTCCATCCAGCATGTCAAGGTGACGAGCCGCGTATGTCGTTTTGTTTTTATTAAGAGTGATGCCTTTTCTTCTAATTTCACCGAGTTCGTAGGTCAGGTTGCGGACAGTTGACAACTATCAGGGAGAGGAGGGGAAGGTAGGTAACCACCGAGAGTTTTAAAGTGCATTTTGTTCAGCTATCAAAACAAAGATCGTGATCCTTTCACTGGTTCGAAACTCTGGTGGCGCCGAAGACGACGTAGAAGCGCAAACTGTTTCCCAGTATACCAAGGTAAACATTGGATTTCTTAAGGTACGTGATGATACACACTTGGTGGACATATCAACTGACTTCAGCCTTCCACTTCCCAGTCCGAGAACCGCACGAATGGTATTTATTTATGCCCTGGGTGTTTATCCACTCGCTCACGTTTCCGAAGTGGCTCTGTCGCGAGCCCGTGAAGGTCTCTATATATTCGGAAACGCCGAGAACCTGTCGTCGCGAAGCAAAATGTGGCGTTCGATTGTTGAAGAACTCGATGCCCAAGATGCATTGGGTCCAGCCTTGCCTGTAGCTTGTCGTCGGCATCCTGAAAGGATAGAGTATGTCTCACGTCCGGGCCAGCTCTCCCGGATTGCACCAGATGGTATGTTTAATTAGAACTCCCTGACGAAGGTGCTATGGCCCACCGTCCTCACAGGTGGTTGCATGGAACAGTGCGGTGTGCAGTTGAGATGTGGCCACCCCTGCCCGTTCAAGGTATGGACCTTGGTGTCTCTCCTTTGTTGGTTTCAGGTTTAGTTTGTCCCGGAATGAAGTGTCATTGCGATGATCCTCGCCATCTAACCGTGGTCTGCATGAAACCCTGCCAAAAGCTCTGTCGCCGCAACCACCCTTGCCAAAGGGAATGCCACATGTCGTGTGGGAACTGTGTATCTCCTGTTGCAAATGCTCAACTCTCGTGTGGACACGTCAAAGATTCAGTTCTATGGTACTACGCTCAACCCAGCACCCCGATTTTTCGACTGACGGTACATCATTAGCTACCAGCTGGATATGATCGCAAGCGTTCGTTGCGTCGAAGAGGTGGAGAAACAACTACCGGACTGCGAACACCGTGCCATGATTCCCTGTTCGCAAGACCCGGAAGACTATCGATGTCTTGCACAGTGTGGAGAGTTGATGGCATGTTGTGGCAAAATCTGCAATGCGATGTGTGACGATTGTCAAGGGGTCAATGACGCACCAGAGGACGGGCAACCAGTCAAGCGGACCAAGCACGTTGCTCACGCTTGTGAGAAGCGTCTTTACTGCGGACATCCTTGTCAAGAGCCGTGCTCTGAGGAACACAAGCACACGACGCGCTGCACTGCGAAATGCAGGCAAGTTTGCCCTCACGTGCGATGCAAGCGCCTGTGTTCTACTCCCTGCGCACCATGCAAGCAACCATGCACGTGGTAAGCACGTTTGTCTCGGCTTATCATAGTTGGCGCTCGATTTCCAACGAATGACTTGCAGGGAATGTCCTCACGAAAAATGCCCAGTTCCCTGTGGTTCTGTGAGTGACGGTGATCCATAAGTGTCCTCTTTTTTCTTCTCTAACGACCGACAGGTCTGTGCACGGCTGCCATGTGATCGACGGTGCGACAACGTTCTTCCATGTGGTCATCGATGTCCGTCGGGTAGGCCTTCCGATCGACCTTGTTGTTCAGTTCCTTACACTCATCCTCAATAGTTTGCGGAGAAGACTGTACTATCCAAGACTGTCCTCAATGTGCTTCAGAAGAACAAAAGAATCAAGTGGCAGACCGTATCCTGCAACGTACCTTGGCAGATATTGATCCCGGCACGGAATCCTTGGACGAGCTGTTGATCACAATTCCGTCCTGTCATCACACGTTCACCGTCGGAACACTCGACGGACACTGTAGCATGGCCGAGCTTTATAGCTGTGGACCGAATGGGAAATGGCAGGGCCTGCTGTCCCCCATCGGATTCAGGCGGCCACCCACATGCCCCACGTGTGGCTCGGAAATCACGGCACCTCGCTACAGCAGAGTCTTCAAGCGAGCCAACTTGGACACCCTGGAGCTTAACGTTGCTGCTCAAATGTCCTCGTCTCTCAGAACCATCCAGACATCCCTCGAGTCTTTCTCTATTGGTTCAAAGAAAGATCAATTATTGGGCACCGCCAAGACCATTGACCTCAAGTGCCAGGGCGAGACGAGGGAAGCACGGGTGTCTCAGGTCAGGGCTCGAAACAGGGTACTAAACGCGGCAAAGAAAGTGCCTATTTCGGATGGGGATATCTGTCCCTCAACCACGGTTCTCCATACCATTGATCGTGCCGTGGCGGACGTTTGGCGCAAGGTGATGCACGATCTCTACGTTGGATACAAACAAGCCGTACAAGTCGCTGAGACGCGCTCTGCCCAAGCGGAAGCGTGGGAAGCGTCTCTCTCGTGTCTTCACAAGAGCGAAACCAGTACGTATCTCAACGACCCTGGCGCGTTGCCCGGAGAATCCATGGTCCGTGCTGCAAGTGTCGCCAAAGTCAAGGTTGGCCAACCGCGTCCTCTCGCAGACCAAAGGTTCCTAGTGGAAGCGATATGGCTGACGATTCATATACGACTCATAATGACCGACTTGACGACGACATGGATCGAGGCGGTCAGCAAACGTACCGGTGACATCACTGCTAACCAACAGTTACATTGGGCCAAGTATGTCGAATTTCTCTTTGAGAGCTGTTCGCGAGATGCTGGCGTTGCCTTCGACGTCGCAAAAGACACTGGATCTCAACGTCAAATCTCGAAAACAGCTCTTTATCAAATGTGGATCTCGTTGGAGGAATTTCGATTTGATGTGATGATGTGCAAGATGACGAAGCGGTTTAAAGAACAGGTTAACAGGGATGTGCTTGTGGAACGTGCATCGAGTCTACGCAGAGGGGCAGAGGAGCTGATGGAGACGACAATCGAACAGCATCTGGAGAAGACAAGTGCTGAAGAGACGGACTGGTTAGAAGCAAATTTCTCGACCGTTGCACGCGACATTGTCGACGAGTGGGCAAAGATTGAGCACTCGGTTCGCATGGACACATTCTATCACGCTGTCTCTTTTGGAGAGCACATCCCTACTGTCATGATTTTGGATTTCTGTAAGCATGGGGATTTGTTTGCCTTCAGATGTGTACTGATAAAAGTCTGTCGGTCAGCACACGTGGGGGATCACTCAAACTGTCCAAATGGTCACTTCTTTGCGATGTCCGAGGTGTGTATTGGGGTGGGCTGTCGTGAACTAATGTGCTGATCTCGACTAGTGCAAAGTGACGACAGAACACACGAGATGCCCTGAATGTGATACGGTGGTTGGGGAGACCAGATGCCACTTGGACCTGTCCGACGCACAGTAGTTTGTAGGTTGTAGGTTGAAGGAGTGGTGATCTATATATGAAAGCGACTCGTCCGCAAGTTGCGAACCTGGGTGGACTGAACGGCCACTTCCCCACTCTACCCAACGAGTCAACGACCACGAGTTCTTTTCCCTCGGCGGCCATGCCATCCTTGGCGGACCTTACCATCTACCGTTGCTCGCGCGCTTCAGCACATACATAAGCCCTTCCAGCTGGCTCTGTTCTTCACATTCTGATCACGATTTTTAAGTCCATAAGATTTATTCTCGAGCAACTTGAATGTGGTATAGAGGGAAAAAACGAGAGTGAACCAAAGGGTTGATTTAACAGCTCTGACACAAAGAACTGAGGTACGCACTGCGGCCCTGTGGCAGAGCACGGTCTTTGGCCGAGCTCAGGAAAGTGGCGGTGCAGCCACTTCCATCCGCGCTCGGTGACCATCCCACGCCATCGCAGCTCGCGCAGCAGCTTTCGCCCACCCACCACGCCCTTCGACCGAACCTTCCAACTTTTCTCAGGTTCCGCGGGAGCCCAGGCTCCAGCCGCGAAGGTCGGATCCCACCCGCCCTCGCAGCTCGCCGGCAGCCCAGACAGTCCCCAGAGCTGGACAGCGCTACGCGCTGCCGCCCATCCCCACCCATTTCCTCATTCCCCACCTCCACACATCCCGAGCGACAGCCAAAGAGTATCCATTTAGTTATAGGTCCCAGAACCCAGAAAGCAACCTGGAGGAGCAAAGTCTTCTAGGTGATGTAGAGGAATCTGATAACATCTAATTTACACTTGGATTGATTATCATACGCTCATTGTTTAATGTGCATCACCTTTTTGACTTGCCATCACCATGTCCGAGTCGTGCATCGGGAACTTGTTCTCGCTCGGCACACGATATTTAACATACAGCGCCCATAGCCTAGGCCCCTGTTTGCAAAAACGTGTCTATTTCCTTGCCTGTCAAGTTGTCCTGCGTTCCACGGGAACAACACGGAGGATTCTGGCCAACCCGTGCGGATATCAGGACCCGTACCCCGCACTTGGCTCCTCGAACATTAGCTGGATTCGGGTCGGGCGCTGGTGATGGTGTGCTCTCAATCGAGCCATGCGACGAAATGTCTAATGCTGATAAGAGGATGGATCATAAAGCAGAGGTAGAGTCATGCCACATGGTGATGATGATTCGACCGACCAATACTTGCCACGCTTGCAAATAGGCGTTTCACGAGTACATGCCCTTCAACAAATGACCCTAGTGTTTCAAAGTTGCATTAGTCCCTCGTCTCGTTGTCATGGAACAGGGAAAAATGTTATATAAAAACATGATTGAACATGATTGAGGTGAGTAGACCGTAGTATCCCTTTATGGAAAGCTGGACGATCGCACTCCCTTCGTAAGCGCGCCACTTTCACACGGTGGACTCCGGAGCACTCGAACGTGATGGGGACCTTGGGGTTTCCAGGAGAAAGGAACGTTTGCAGAGAACGCAGGGGTAATACAAAAAAACAACGATGAGTCCGTGGCCATAGTCAGCACCAGCACCGCGACTGTCACTGAGTCTAACGTAGACACTCTACAGCATCCGAGTGACGAGTCGGACACTCCTTGTATTCGGTTGTACAGCTCGCGAGCAGGCAGGCTGGTTCCACTTCGGGGATGTGGCAGGTATATGTGCAACAACTCAAGTCGTTCCCGCTGGCCACGGCGAGACCAAGGTTTCTTTTGCTTCTTCGAAACGAACCATGAACGGTGATGGTATGGTTGAGCCAAAGATGTAAGCTTGTTTCCTCACAGTGCCATTCATATTCGTCTTGACTATGCATCGTTACACTGTGTGGCCGGGAGAGGCTCAGAAGCCTTGTCTTGAACCATGGTGCGCCTCGTTCGGAGACTGGTCTAGGTCAGTGAACCAATGCCCGTCGTCTTCCATGAATTCCTAGACTTCCTTCTGCCCATCAAGGCCGAGATCTTGGCCATCTCTGGATTGCTTATAGCTCATCTCCGCGCTGGTCACCATTGCAACCACATCTGCATCAGTTGCTGCGCAGGAAGTTGCCAGGAACCGTGACATCGAATATTTTTACAGCCTGATGACGTTCGGTTTGCCCGTGAAAGCGAAATTTTTGAACAGAGGGAAGGAGGTGCCACCTACCCAGAGTAGAGTTGATATTTCAACCCATCAGGCTCTGTTATTTCATCAACGAGTTGCATCTCCCTCAGTTGAACGAAGCGCTTAACTTCGTTCCACAACTCACATACCTGTAGCCCGGCATTAACCCGTGGCATTTAGGTGGCATGCATCCTTGTTGCCGATACTCTTCGGTTCTTGAACATTCTGCGAAAGAAGCGCATATGAGCGGGTTAAGACATTGCCCTCTTTGCTGAACGCCGTAGGGCGTCGAGGCATTTCGCATAAAACCAAATCTTATAAAGCTCATTGACCGAGGAATGGTCTGGATCTCACCAACACCCACCTTCAGCGTAACGTGTACATCACTCATTGAGACAGTCCAACATGCTCTCCCGTTTCTCGTCGACCGTGTTCCCTGCCATTTGTCTCGCTGCTGTTTCCCTTGCTCTCTCCGACCACCACGTTCGTGGGGGACACGAGATTCAATGCAACACGGGCTCCTTGCAGTGTTGCAACCAAATCATGCCTGTAAGAGCCTTTGCTGCCCGCCGTGTATCACTCCGTCGGTAACACCCAACTGATCACAGCATACTCCTACTTACAGGCCTCCTCGCCCTCGGGCATCGCTCTCCTCGACTCCATGGGTATATCTGCCGACTCCGTCGACGGAATGGTCGGCGTCGGCTGCAACCCCATCACGGTCATCGGTGCCGGATCAGGCGCTATATGTGACCAGGAGCCTGCCTGCTGTGCTAGGGATGCAGAAGTGAGTGCTGAACGAATGTCCCGTCGTTCTCGTCTGACTGACGTGCGAAATGATCCAACGTTGCTTTGCCAACGCTAGAACGGAGCGGTCCAGTTGGATTGTTCTCCCGTCGCTGCTAGCCTTTGAAGGTGAAACCATGGAGACAAGCGCGCATCACATACGTTTGTAAATCATGGACGTATATATATGACGTTTTGTACATACGGCGTAAACCATTGCATGGAATTGTTTAAAAATCTGGCTTAAGGTCAGCTAACCGATACCAAGAATCCTTTCCGCCGTTGAAGTGCTTTCCGCGTCCCTTGTTTTCTGCAGCGTTGGCTGTCAAGTATATACTTACGCTTGACAGGCACGTCAGCTGCCTCGATTGCGATCAAGGATCGATGACGTCACACTAGTCCCGCGAACTGCAATGTCTCGACGTACTACTGTCACTCCAACATTGACCACGAATGTCCATTCGACACTCGACCGAGCCAGAGCCTCTTCAAGTGCGACTTGCATTTCCTCTTGTCAAACGTCGTCTCGTACGAAAGTCCACACAGTTCGAAGGCCATACCGGAAAGACTGTCAAGTCTTGGGACTCTATGATATGGCTTCGCACACTTATTCCGACTTATAAACCTCGTGCCGTGAAGCGCAATGAGCCGTGGTCGTCAAAGTAATTAGTCGAGTCGCAACGACCCCGTCGCAATCCACCATTCCGGGTATCACAAAAACGTGGCCTGAGCAAAGTACTCTATAAACGATGCATCATCAGTTCGCTAGCCGGATTGACGGAGACGATGGGAAAAAAAAAGAGAGGATCCGCGTCGCCGTTGGAGCTCGGAGGCTTTCAGATTTGCGAGGAAACTTTGTCACCCCATCACCAACAATGGATTATTCTTTTCGCGAACAGAAACTGAACTCTGTTCGCGGTGGGCCTGTGTGAACGGGATTCATAACCAAGGGTGAGTAAGGTGAGCGGACGAAGAACGGATAAACGGCTCCGACCATTTAGCTGGATACTGTGACGGTCTCGCACGTTCTGTCTAATCGCCCAGACATCCGTGTCCTGTGTACAAAGCTTAGTTGACAGTTGGAGTAATATCACGAGAAGGACGTTACACACCAGTGCTTTGTGCCCACACTTTTTGCTTGGCCTTTGTTTCAGTACTATCATATGACTCGGATGAACGGATGGGGTTATCCCGGCCAGCTGCACGAATATTTAGCGTTGCATTCCGTTCGATAACGAGACGCTTTTCTCTTCGCGGGATATTGGACACAAACAAACTTCTCCTATATCCACAAGCGACACTTCTCAGCGTTGTGAGGATGGCGCCTTCACAGCGACTCGGCATGGACGAGAACCGAAGTGCCAAAGCTGGAACACTGTATACAAGGCTCTATCGTCGAGGCATTCCACGCTTCGACACCGATCGTAGCTCTTGGGTAACTTCCACGTGGTGCTACATCTGATAAGGCTCCTGTGGTGATGACATCTCTGAATGCAGTATGTGTACTGAAGTACTGATCATTGAAATCTCGAAATATAGAAACCAGTACGATTGTGATTGTGCTCCCTCGATCCTAAAGTTTGCAGGTGGTCGTGTGAGCCTGTCAATCGCCACATGGCCCACTGTCAGCACCTGTCACTTGGGGCGTTGTCCCTACCCCAACTTGTGCACGTTTGAGAAGAATTATTCGGGGTAAAGATGTCTCGACTGGAACGCGATTGAGATCTGAAGCACACTAATCTTCGCACTTCATCATTCGCATCGTCCTATCACCGAGGTACTCCGATGTCTGCGCGCCACCCGCCAGTGCCATGGCATGATTGGCGGGTGGCAAGCGTCCCATGGGATGGCGACAACTTAAATATTGGTGTGCGCATAGCCCATTAAAAGGCGTTGGCATATGATCTGGGTCTGGGTTGACCATGCTAAGTGATATCGCGGCCAAGGGCACTGCGAGTCCTTGCGCCCCGATGGTCACGGGTTATTGGCTGTGTCTGGAACCCACACTTATCCATATACGCCGCCATGAAACCCTGAAAGTGATCATGAGTTGATAGTGCCGTCAGGAACTGGAAAACGTCTCGCTCAAACAGTCCTGGCTTCTCAGATAGGGCATGGGCGAAAATTACTCAGAGAACATCGATCGGCGAAATTTCTCGACGAATTCACCCGTGGGAGTTGGGTGGACTCAGGCTCGTAAGCACAACGGTATGATGGATCAAAGATTGAAAGAAACCTGGTTACTTAGTGCTCTCGCAGAATTGGAGATGCCCGCGTGTCGTCTCACGAAACCATTTATTAACGGCTGAGCAACTTAGCGATGGGCCGTGGTTTTGCGAGGTGAAGATTATATAAGCCGACCAAGACGGGCATTCTGAGTGACCCAAAATTGTCACAACGCTTGGGTTGCTCTGCACGACGAGCATCCCAGCTGGGAAAAGGTAACAAGCTGACAATGAGCACGCAGACGTGAGATCTGCAAAAGGGACGTAAAGGAATCCGGACAAGCGGAAGAGGGTCAGATTGGGTGAGACAAGGTATGTCAAGCCTACTTACCGCGTAGCGAGGGTTTGGCAATGCCAGGGTTGATGGAGATGAGACAGCCGTCAATAGAAGGCAAGTATTATGGAACCTGGATCGAGGATCGGATGAGAAGGTTGTGGTACTAATGGGGTATGGGAAGCGTACCTCGTGTACGACGGCGGATGAATTGCTTTACAATGACGGAAGCGTGCCAAGTACTGGTAACCACTCTATCCATTAAGTTGCGACGGGCCCGCAATGTTGCTCAAATACCCCCTTCTGCAAGATGGGACGTGACCTCACCCCGTCCCCCTCCCCCCTCCCCTTTCCCCGGTCTATCACTACCTCGCCGCCACGATGGCTAGCTTGGACAATACGTATGTGCTATTCACCTCCGTACCATCTCCCCATTGATCATAAATCTCAAGTTTCGGCGCTTTCTTGATCGGCGTCGTCATCGCAGCGACGTGAGTGTCTGGCACATTATCGAGTCACCGATGGTACTTAGAATCACCTCACAGTCTATATGGAGGTCCGTCACAACGCCTCTCGGTCTCCATCTTGCCAAACTAACAATCTACAGTCACATGCGTTCAGACGTGGTACTACTACGGCCGTTATCCTGCGGACCCCTGGTATATCAAGCTTATGGTCGGTTTTGAGAATTCCGTCGTTCGGTCCCGTCCTGATCTCGTGTTTCAGGTTGCTACCGTCTTCGTTTCGGACAGCTGTCACCAGGCACTCATCACCCACACGGGCAAGTGCAATCATACACCGCGGCATCCGCGTATACTTATCGATGCGTAGCCTACACGTACCTCATCACCGACTTCGGGAACCAATTCGCGCTCGGAGATATCGTCTGGTAAGTCGGGTCTCGTTCCGAAACGTTTGTGCTCATTCCCCGTCCAGGAGTCTGATTGTATGCCTTTGTTTCCCATTGCTAACTATCGTTGACCGATTTCACATTTCAGGTCGAAGTGTTCTTCAATGTATGAGACATATTCCACTTCACTCCACTTCCGTGTTCACCTTGTACATTAGGGATTCACGGCACTCTTCGTGCAATCCTTCTTGGCAATGCGTGTTTACAGGCGTACGTTACTACCTTCTGCGGACTGAGCCGCATCGCTGATCCTCATCCTAGTCAGCAACAAGAGCTGGATTGCCACTGGCTCTGTGGTAAGTCTTGCGCTGGATACGCCACAAGATTTCTTAGCCTTCGTTCCTTAGATGGTGTTGGTTATCGGCGAATTTGGTGAGTTGTATGTTCCCGGCTCCCCATTCCCGCGTACTAAGATCGACATGCAGTTTTGATTCTCGGTGGGTCTAGACAGCTTCATCATTGGATACATTGATGCCAACATTATCGTATAGTCTATGCTACCCTCGCGTACGTCTGGACTCGATAAGTTATTCTGTGGGCGTTTGCTCATGCACGTTTAGTATACAGTTCAAAACATTTCCCCAGCTGGCTACCCTCAAGGTGAGGTGGTGAATATATGCTATCAACAATTGGCTGATGGCTGCTCAGGATCTTTCCATGTCGGTCAATGCAGTCGCCGCAGCAGGGGATGTTCTCATTGCTGCATTCCTTTGCTCTCTGTTGCAGAGGTCGCGAACTGGATTCCGGAGGTCAGTGTCTTCGCGGGTGTGTTTATTTTACTCTGAATTTCCATGCCGACAGATCTGACACGATGATCAATAAACTGGTATGTGTCCACGTTGATGGGGTCGTCCAGCGAAAGACGAGTTTGGTCTAGATTATCTTCAGTATCAACACTGGTCTCTTGACAAGGTTAGTTTGGTGATCCAGCCAAGGGACGTTGTTGTTGACAGTACGACAGTATCTGTGCAGTGGCGTCACTGATAACCGTAAGCACTGCCGTACGACCCATGTGACCGCTCGCCGATGACCCTGCGATAGATCGCTGCGTGGCCAGGCACGTTCATCTACATCGCGTTCTACTTCTCCCTTGGTCGATGTACGCGTTCTGTCGGGTCTGCGCGTTTCCTTATTAATGATCATCGTTCCGCAGTGTACTGCAATTCCCTCCTCGCGACCTTGAATGCACGTAAATCGTTGCGGAGCGAGTCCGGCAGCGACGAAATGTCGCTCTCCCTCCAAGGCATTCAAAAGACGAACACTAGCATGGTTGGAACTGTACCAAGGGTAAGTCTCCCAGGTGACGGCGTCGATCCTGGGCTTATTCTCTCGTCAGCGTGTACCAAACAACATTTCCATCAAGATCGACACTACGCAAGAGTTCGTCCATGATGAGGTGAGCGCCGTGTGTCAAGGTTATACTTTGGGTGACTGAGACTCGTGCAGCAATTCTCTGCGACGACCAGTGACATAAAGAGTCCACATGTTGTTTGAGAGCTACGCACGATAAGGACGAAGGACTAGAAAATGTACCTAGAGATGGTCTTATGCGTTCCTTTGTCGCCTTCGATCGTTTAATCGTTTGTTTCGCGTGTGCTCTTTTTACTTTTCGGTCAGACATGGCCTGTAGCATAGTTGACTTGGTAGCGCTGGAATCGGTTGGGAGTCGGGTGGTTGTAGTAAACTTGAGTGACATAACACGTTATCCTGCTCACTACATACATTGTCCGTCGATGGGAATATCCATGTCAGAAATATCTCTTTGTCCGACGTCGAGGGGCTTGATGGAGCGTATCGATGTTGGGTTGGTCGTATGCGGCTTGATTGATTGCTGGGAATCTCCGATGCGTAAGTACGTTATGGGCGGTGGCCGAGACATGTGGGTGATAATGTAATCGTCATGAAAGCCACGTCTCGCTTCGCCCTGGATCACTTCGTAACGATCGCAGAGTCACTCATGAAATACGTACTTGCTAATCTGCATTCCAGCGTTCAAACGAGCTGAGGAATGATAGGATACGACATATCGTACATACCGCGAATCGCCGATAGCCTGTCAGGGACCCGAGGAGAGGACGAGCATTGGCGGAATCGGAGAATGGAAGATATTTTAATATTAAAATCGATAGTTTCCATAAGCCACTCATAGCTTGTCATCTCCGAGATCGGATCATTTGCGGAGGGGGGCCCTCCATTAGGGGTGTGCTGATAACAAAGGGATACCTAGGCAGAACAGCATATCCGCGTATTACCGCACGACAGCACTTTGTACGAGAGGAGACCCTGCTGCGGCATGCGCAGGGCTGTGTTTGCATTGAGTTGCTAGTAGGGATGAACAGTTTTCACGGTGGTCGAACTTTCAGTTGGAGGTACAGACGGAGCTTATGTGTTGGCCTATCGCGGCGCAGCGGAGGCTTTCGCTCAGGGTTCTCGAGTGGAGTCGGTAAAGGAAAAAAGAAAGATGTCGCTTCGCGAACCAGTGATAGGTCAGCTCTAGCATCCCATCCCTTGATTTATTCCCGCCCGGTCACACGATGTCGCGGAGGTCCCCGCCGGGCGCCGAGGATGGGCAACCTATCGAAGGTGAGCGGAACGGCGCGTTGCTTCAAGTTTTGTGGTTTCTGGGATGTCCCCGTCGCGCCGACTTGATCCTTTGGCAGATCAATTGGACGATGGTTCACGAACGTGGACGGGTTACCGGGGAGGTCCTCGGAGCGCGAACGCTTCTTTTGGCGGGCCGCAAAGTCGCGACAGTTATTGGAAGTCTAACGGCGTGATCCTGCGCGCGGCTCCCCTAGTGAAAAGGGCAAGTGGAGCGTTCAACGCTCCACTCGGTAAAATGAAGCGCACCGTGAGCATGTAGTGCCGCACTAGGAAGTACTGTGATGCATTGATGGGAGTGAATTTTTCTGGTCTCTGATAGCCGACTGAACGTCATATGATAGTCGATCATAGTTTTTTCATGCTGTCGTTGGCCAAGGGAATCTCACGCGAGATGACGAGTGTCGTCGGGTTTTTGCTTCTGTTTTCGTCGTGCCAATGCGTCAACAGTGCCAGCCGTGGGCGCCGTGTGTCTATCCTATTCGAGGTTCGGAGTTATCCGCGAACAGTGGTGTTGCGCGCTGTGGAGGAGACTCTGTAGCAGGGGAATCGAACGTGTCTCAGATGAGAGTGTGGACTCGAGCGGGGATCGGAGGTCGACAGACTGCTCAGACTGTGAGCATCGGTTGCTGTGGCTAGCTCCCAGATCGCAGAACGGGGGTTCCGCGTCACTTATCCAGGTAGGATGTAACATCTACGTGGGAGACTCGAAGCGTTGACTTGATACGGTGTTGCCATACCTTGAGCTAGCGTCCCAGGATAATCTGTCCCTTGGTTCGTGCATGCCAACGGGTAGAGCCCCACACCATCGGGGGTTGGTTTGGTAACACTTCCCCAGCATGCCCAAACTCCGCACTATCACCTCTGGCCGTGTGATATTAGATCGGGCGAGCTGGTTGAGTGTTTGGCAAGGGATCTGAATCCAAACAACTCGGATGAATTCAGGGCCATCACACCTACCTACCAACAGTTACAAAGGTGTGGACTTTATTCAATCAAGTGATCACCCTATTCTATAAAGAGATATCAGTTCTTGAAGGGACGAATTGGCACCAAGCGGTAGATACTTCAACCATGATATGTCCCTGCGTTTCAGAAACATGCAGGTTTCTCGAAAACAATGCAGCCGAAGAGTCTCGCAGTGGATACTTGCGGTAGGGTCCGGTCTAGGCTTCTCGTACATGAGTAACCCTTGAAGTAAACGGGTGGTATGATTTGCTCGACCTTGCGAGTCGTCATCACTACCCTCTAATGTACATCCCTGCAATGCGTGGCCCAATTCGGGTCTGCACAAGCTAGGGGAGATGTATGGTAAGTGCTGTATGTGTTAACATTGAGGGGTTTCCATTCCCCAGGTCCAATACTAATCGTAGATCGACACTGAACTTGTTCAGTAGATGGCTGTGCTGTGCCGAGGGATGGTCTCGTAAGGAATCATTCTCTGATCCCATAGAGTCATTACTTGGCGGTTCCGAGTATGTGCCGCTGATAGTATGTGCCAGGGCAGATTTCTGAGGTGACGCTTGGGGTTCAATCTCATAGGATATTGCCGTTTACCAGTCACAGTTTGAGTCGGTTGTCGGAGATGGATTTTCATGGCGTGTACGCGATGATGACTTTGATGGATGGCTGAGCAGTCGGAATTATTTGGCAAGGGCGTTGGGTCCAAACAAATCGTTTACGTCCAAGTTCAATTCAAAGTTTTGGGAGGTAGGCCGGGCTAACACCCGGAAAATGGACTGTGGTCCGCCTAACGATTGGGTCGGCTTTTCCGTCGTAAAACCCAAGTCAATTCACATTTGCCGATTGTGCGTCGACCCTCAGCATGTCGGCGCGTATGTTCTGGAGATCTGAGACTGCATACACGAATCAATATCATTCCATGTCGATCTGAATCTCCTGCGAATTTGCCTGGATCTGCAACTTCGATGTGTTATTGCTTCATTCTTGCGTATCCTTGGGGGCCGGTCTGGAAACCGGCCGTGGCCAACGGCGGAAACACTGAGAACGGCGGGCACGAAAGAACTGGACCACGGGGGCTACGACGTACGAGGACAAATGGCGACTGCTCTATCTATGACGTGCTGTGAGGTATATGGTGACTATCATACACGTGACTGTATGCCTGTGAGGCTTACACGGTCACAGCTATAGCGTATTCTACGTCGTGGTTTCTCATTAAGCCATATCCGACGACTCCATAATAATTGGTACAACGTGATTGCGATCGCCTCCTCCACAGATATGGTAGCTCTCCCTTGTGACTATTCCGGAATCCGTCGAATTACCGAATGCAGCAAGCGGATGAGCGTTTGTTTGGCAAAGGCGTTGGATCCAAACAACTTCCGCTTGTCGCTGCCGCGCGCCAAGTTTTGTGAGCTCCAGGCCAGCGATGCCTCGCTCTGAAAATGGTCCACCTAACAAAAGGGTCAAATTAGGATCCGAATCTTTTTATCGGTTCGTCAATGCAAACGACATAAAAAAAGCCCTCCAACCTAGCCAGGATCCAAGTCTACTTTCAAAAGGTCCGTGATTGGTTCGCGGCCATCGTCTCGTTTCTCAGCCCTTGTACAGCCCTATCTGCATTACGATACAAGCTATCCTTGAAACCTGGCGAGATCATAACCCCGCACGATGAACGTCTCTCCTTGGCCAAACTTTGGATGGATTGCTCACCTGCCGCTCGCGACCTCTTTGATGTTTGGGGAGCCGTCAATGAGGTGTGTCTCCATCCAGACGTGTTTTCGTAACTAAACTACCTTCTAGATGTCGACGCAAGCCCTCGTCTTGTCCCTGTTTTCCTCATTGCTCTCGTTGTTCTCGTACCACCTTCCGGATCACGCGTATGGTGTTCCAATCATCAAGACGGTCCTTTCTCCGCAATGGTCACGCAGATTAAACTCTTACATCGGTGGTAGCCATAACGAGCAGATTCTCGCCGCGATCAAGCTATTCAACACCATCTCCACGTTTGGGAGTGGACGAGAACGCAAGTCCGTCTTCGAAGCGTTTCCCTGGGACAACAAGGTATGTCGTAGCGATATCTTGCATTTCCACGACTCATTCCATGTAGAGCCTACCGAAGTTGCTTTATATGCGCAGAAGGGGAAAGGGGAGCGAAGGAGATGACGTTCTCGTCCGGCCTGGTAAGTCGATCGTAACACTAGCTCAACTTGGATTCAACAACACAGGGTAGATATCCGCACGTATTACCTCTTGTTCATTCTCTCTATGGTCGACCGGGACACAGCGTCGTCGATCAAGACAGCGTTTTTGGAGCAGCGTCGCGAGGCTTTCGTGAGCATATTCAAGGGCCTGGTTCAAGATCAATACACCCTTATACAAAAGGTTCTGCAAGTGTGTTGGGAGGGTCTCTGGTCGGACCCGAAGATCAAGAGGACCACGAAACTCGGTTTGTTCGGCGAGACGACGATCTCCCATGTCAGTCTCATTCGGGTTATGTTTTTGCTTCATCACGTATTCTGAGAATGTTCCAGCTTTTGAAGTTGTATGATCGCGCAGCTCCGGAGAGGCACGGAGGCGAGCACGCCCCAGCCGATATCGTTCACCATTTCCTGTTGGCTATGTGTACGCATCCTGGACAAGGCATTTGCTTTAGGGACCGCGGGTGGTATCCTCGCAAGACTGACGAGGATGGGGTTATCGACCAGGAAGATGTTGAAGGCACTCGAGGCAGGGGCACACACGGAGGCAAGATATACAATAAAATTCTGGCAAACGTATTGCGAGGCTTGAAAGTCAACGAAGATCCTCGACAACAAGAGTTGGCCCTGAAGATAACTGCCGCGTGTCCAGAACTCGTCGCTGGGTGGGTGCATCACTATCACCTTCGCGACTAACCGAAAGTAACCAAGCCTCGATAGGTATTGGTCTGCAGCTTCGCTCACTTTGGAGCCACGACTCTCTTCCAAATGGATCGCCAACATTTCCTTCGCAGCGCAGGTCCTCTCTCAACCAGTTCCCATACAATCGTTTCTCTTGTCGGGCAGCAACGAACTCTACAATCCTACTCCTCCACCGCTCTCAGCCATCATGGGGAATCTGCTCCCTTCAGTGGGTACGAAGGCAATCTTTACAAAAGGATTGCAGGCCGCTTCTTCCCCAATTGTGCAGCACTGTACCGCGCTCGCACTCGCTAAATGCCTGCGTAAGCTTGCGGAGGTAGTGCGCGCGTTCCGGATGGTGGAAAGTGCACTCGAAGAGGACGAGGAAGAGGGCCAGTGGAGTCGCCAGCGAAGAGAAGTCGAAAAAGAAGCAAGGCGACGCGTGCCCGAGTTTCAGGTCATCGTCGCGTTCTCCCAACAGCCCCTGGCTTCTGCAAATACGACCAAGCAGGCTTTATTGAGTGAGAGTGCTCAGAGGCTTCTTTGGCTGTATCAGGAATGCTTGCCGGATGTCGTCGCAGAAGCTAGGTTCGAAGTTGGAAAGCTGGTCCTGAACTTGGTGGAAGGATCTTTCGCCTCATTTTCAGGGGACTGTGGGGGGAACTCGGCGAAGCAGGATGACGAACGGAATGAAGCTTCGACAGCGCTGCAGAGCGTGAAGCACTTGCATGTCCTTCGTCTGCTCGGTGGGAGCGACCAGTTTGCATTGGGTGGCAAGGTCGGTAAGTGAAGCTATCTCAGGCATCCTGTCGTGTGACATCTAAAACGGTCGTTCTTTCCCCCAGCTTCTTCATCTCACACGTATCTCTACGTTCTCCTAAAGACCTTTTGCAACAGCCGCGTGCGTGCTCTTCGTACTACGCTCAAGGAACTTTTGCAGCACGTTCTTTCCGAGACTGTGTTGTTCCAAGAGGATCCGGACGAGGTTGAGATATGGCTTTCTGCGCTGCCGTTTCACTTCGTACACAGAGGACTAGGAACCGAGACACCTGATGGCGCACCGCTTACGGATGAAGTCGACGCCATCGTGTCATTCCTGGATGACTGTGCCCAGCGATGTCTCAAGACTCCGTATCGGTACATGGAAGCCATGTCTGCGCTCGCGCAATCCTCTAGCTTTCCCCCCGATGTCCCGCGGGGAGAGCTCTCTGCTAGCCCCCTGCTCATGACAGTACTCGAGCAAGTCACGGCGAAAGTGAGTGGGCGGCTGATGACGCCATCGGATACACTCGCTGTTTTCACGTTCGCGAGGCGATTGTTGGTCACCCTTGCGGTTAAGCAAGACGGCTCCGGATATTACCACCTCCTTGCGATACTCGATCAACTGGAGAGTTGTGTTGTTGATGGACAGCCGTTCCCGGATCAACCTAGCGTTTGTTTTGGGATAGGACGCGAGCTCTCCATCGTGCGAGCGTGTCTCCGTCATTTGGAGGATGACGACTGTCGTCCTGCCATCAAGGGGTCGGGCGACGAGACGATTGCGACCTTCCTGGATCGTATCGAGGAGGTGCCCGTTCGTGAGTCCCATTCCTTGATATCGTAGAGGCGATTGTGTTTCTGATTGTCGCGTGTTGTAAACCCAGTTCCATCGGAGAGTGCTCGCATGACGAGCGCGTTTGAGTTGGTGGACTGGCTACGTCTGGCGGATGTCAACCCCTCTCCCGCGGATGTCTTTCGTCTTGCATCTGTCGTTCAGCGATTCTACGAGCCCGCGCTGCAGGCTCTCGTTGACTTCCTCCATCCCTCGAGCGGTCGCTTGTGGAATTCGGGAATTGTAAAGCTGTTGTCCGACTGGTAGGCGATCCCTGGTTGCCGCTTCTTGTCGTTTGGTCACTGATATGGGACAGGCCATCGGTTGATGCAACGTTTGGCTGGCTTTACTTCCATTGCACCCTTTCGCAGCTGCAAGACCCACACACGCGTGCCATACTTCTGAGAGCGCTGTATGCGCATCCAGTGACTCTGGTTCGCGTCGAGAACGCAATTCACCTCGTCACGCACGGCGTTACTGTCTCCGCGGGGCGGCACGACCTTACGGCTGCGTTACTCTCTCTCTTGTCTGACATGTTGGTGAAGGCGAGAGGGTCTCTGAGTGAGAAAGATCTGAGGCGGTTAAAGGCGACTGTCATGCGATGTGATGCTATCCGAGGGCTCTGCGTATCACGGGATCTCGCGGATAGGGTTCATGAAGGTACGCCCTGCGCCATTTCATGGGTCTGCTTTAATATGTTCCTGCAGCACTCCGAGAGTTTGTTATGGGATCGTTCGATCCTACCGATCCCGAGGACCAGTCACTTTTGACACCCTTCGGTTCTTATTGGGCGGAGATGATGACAACGTCGCTTTCGTCGGGTCGATTCGAAGGGGTGAGTGGTATTCCGTTTCTATCGAGAATAGGAAGGGAATCTCATCCCGTTCAGCTGAGGCATGCCCAGCCGTGGGTGAAGTTCATGGGCACCGAAGAATTACTCGCTGCGGTGGACCTTGTCCAAGTTGATTCCGGACGCCCGGCTTGTGCTATGCTGGAGGATGTTGTCGCTGCCCTTCAACCTAGGACGCCTCGGGGTTCCGTTCCCAAAATCGCAGCGCCGAAGCTCCTGGAATTGCAGGCCGTACTCCCCGAATCTGCGCTGCTTGAAGAGATGCTCTCGGCGGCGCTTGTATCTCGGCTTCCTTCCGGGCTCGACGGACAGCTTGCTTTCACCGAAGGAGAGCCGCTTTCCGCGGTTCTCTCAAGAACGAAACCAACCGATATGACCGATCTTCGATCCGTCCCGTTCAATTCAGTTTCGCGACTGCTCGAAAAGGAAACCTGGACCGACTTCACGGCGAGTATTATCATCGCGCTGTTGTACTCGAATCCAACCTCTGCACCGGCGTACGTGCCGTGGCTGAACAGCGGACGGTGGACTCGACTTGACACGCATGATTTTGCTCCGGTGCTCGCGGCTTTCCTCGAGTGTGTCGCGTTGACAAGCGGGGACCTGTCTCAGCTCACTGATGACATACTCCACGACCTGTTGAATCACCTCTTATCATATATGCGGCATCGTGGCGTCGGCTTCACCCGGGATCTCGAGTGTATACCCAAGATTCTGGAGCTTTCTGGAGATAGGAACGCTCGACTGGTGCCTGCGCTGGAGGAGCGCATGCAAGCCATTCCTATCATGGATTGTGCGTTTGAAACAACCTTTCTCGCGCACGAGCTCCTCGAGGTCTCCGGTTGTCGAGCCATCACGAGGAGTACCGTCGATCGAGCGTTGCAATGGGCTGTCCGGCACCTCTCCGATGACACTGCTGGGGGCTCGGAGTTGTCCAACGCGGCCCTGGAGAATCTCAGTGGGTGATTGAGCAATTCTTTCTGTTCATCCTCGATTGAATGTGTAGAACAGGATACGTTGTCGCACAGCAGCAAGCGCTCAAACCACATCTGATAGAGCCGTTGCTGACCACCTTAGTGCAACGTCACCTCCAGGATGCGACGATGCTCGACCTCGCCGTGATATTAGTGGACAAAACACCACTCAAGGTGAGCCGGAGCACCCCATGTCGTCATGTCATTGGTCTGATTGCTTTCCTTGTTGGATATTCAGCCCGTTGTCGTGAATCGACTCTTGCAAAACGTGCTTCAACATCAACATTTCGTCGCGGTCTGTGGGAAGCATGGCAGCCCGTCCCAAAGGGACCAAGCGACTCGTTTGCTCGAGGCGCTTTTCCGGCTCCACCCTGCCAACACCTGTCAGCCTTCACACCTTGAACCCCTCTTTCAGGTCTACGGAGGAACGATGTCGCCGCCGGACAGACGGCTCCTCTCTGTGATGAGACTGTTCGAGGCTGAAAAACGCACGTCACTGTCTCCATTCTTTTCTCAGTGGTCTCCGTCCCTCGACGCAACTGCATCGAATGCGCTCGAAGTCGTCCAGAACTTTGACCCAGTCTGTATGCTTCGAACGTGCCTTGTGTTCCCTCTCTGGAGGCGGTTCGGGGAAGAGAAGGGTGCGAGGGACGGCCCCGCAGACGACTCGATGTACGACCCGTTGATGGTGATCGTATTGTCTGCGCAGATGCTTGTGGGATGTCCTCCGACGACCGCTCTGGGCTGGGTCAAGGTCTTCCGGAGCAACGTCGCCTGCTTGCTCATTCGATGTCTCTCATCAAAGGATCCAAACATGCGCGAGACGGCCCTATGCCAGATCGCCTGTCTTTGGGAAAGCCTGCAGGTGAGTCATAAAGCTAATGTGATAGTCTCGTCTGAAGCTTTCTTTCACTGTGGCAGACGTCCACCATGCACGAGGTGCCTCAAGTAGTATATGTGTTCCGCCTACTCAAGCACGTCATGGATCGACCCGCGAATGCGAACAACCCACCTCGGCGGCTCCCGACGTACACGACGCTCATCCTGCTGCACGCCATTCGCGGCATCTTTTATCCCTCCAATTTTATTTATCCACGCACTGCGCGTTTCCTACTCCAACGGCCCGAGCTCGACATCACAGACGTCCCGATGCTCTTCGGGATGCTCTACAGTGGTTCGGATGATTGGAAGAAGGAACGAGGATGGATGTTGAAGATGTTGGCAGACGGTATGGTGGGCACGGACGACTGGAGGGTTCTAAAGCGTCGACATACGTGGGATTTGCTGGC
The DNA here is from genome assembly GCA_038089815.1 of Sutorius eximius. Lineage (NCBI taxonomy): Eukaryota > Fungi > Basidiomycota > Agaricomycetes > Boletales > Boletaceae > Sutorius > Sutorius eximius. The sequence goes on along the minus strand of JBBPLN010000137.1, from coordinate 12,265 downwards.
TAGCCTTTTCCAGAGCTCGAAGCACGACGTGGCCTTACGCACTGGGATATTGGAGGTATGTCAGTCGATTTTTTCCATCAGGCTGGCTTATCGATGCTCTTTTCCTGGTGTGACGAAATAGATACTAGCAAACCTGACGTGTAATGCGCAAGCATGTACCTCCCTCGTCCTCAAGTCGTCCCTTCTGTCGTGGATCGAGATGCAAGTGGGGGATAACCCGGTCAAGGAGTCGATAGCATGGCTTCGCATTCTCGAAAATATCCTCGTCGTGATCGACACTTCCAAATTGACCCACGTGACTGGGGACCAGTGGTATTCGACCGTTTGTCGATGCCTCTCGTCTCTCTTGCGGAACAAAGGTGTGTCAATCGATTCTACATCTGTATTTGCAATGGCGACGCTAATATTTTCGCAAGATAAGGATGTAGCCGTCCTCCAGCAGGGCGCTGTCGTCGCACTACGGCTCAGCCTGATCCCAGGCGTACTCAACCACACCCTTCGCGGGGTCCTCTCGTGCACTGTGCGGTACCTGCAAGGCGTTGAACCTATGATCAGTCTCCGCTGCATACGACCATCAATCGGGCGAAATCTGCGTCCGCATACGCTCCCGCTACCACCGCATCGCGCGCAAGGATTGCACGACGTACCGACGACGGGCGAACCACTGGGGCGCTGGGGCGAGATTGTAGAGACTCTCTGGCGCGTCTCCATGTCCCTAGATGACGATGGGCCAGACGTGCATGTATGGTCAATGTTGACGGGTAGGTTACTCGTGTGGAGAGCACTCGTTGGTAAGGGGTCGAGCCAGATTGGAGAATGGGCAAGGACAAGAGTGATACTCACCCTTCGTGACACTGCCTAGCAGCAATCTCCAAAGCGGATTTGAGAACCAAGGCACCGTTGTTGGTCGCGCTCATGTCTCTGGTCGAGCCTGATTGTAGGATCTTGTTCATCCTCTTGGGTCCAAGGGTGGACTTGACAAGCAATGGAAGAGGAGAGATGAATAATCTATGATTGAGTAGCAGAGCAATAGACATGAAATTTAAAGTCTAAGCTCCAGGATGAGTGCTACCAGACGGATTGATATTAGGAAAGCACGCTATCATGTGATCATTAGGGCTTGAATAGGAGTATGTATTCTCATCCCACCCTTGCTACAACCAACTTGCTACCAAACATCATGGTGCCTTTGCCAACCATTTCACTTCCTCTTTCATCAAATGGCCCTCCTCCTGAATACAGCAGAAAACACGATTTTTCACTGGCACAGTCATCAGATGCTCTTATCACATTCAAGAGCAAAGTAAATGCACGAGATATGTTTCTTGGCAAGCCCTGCTGTGTTGTCTGTGGGTGGAGTCTTGGGGGACTGGAGCATTGTTACATTTTCAAGCCATTTGGACCACAACAGGTGAGTTGAGCCATAAATATTCAAATGGACAGGAATAATGATGTGACACATGTGTAGTGGGATGATCTGAAGGACTTTCAATGGGTCCCTGTACAGGCAAACAGTATTGCTGAATGTGAACCACAGAATGGCCTCCTTATGTGTATGGATCATGCATACAAGTTCAATTTATATGGTTTCTTTATTCGATTCTTTCCTGATGCAAGTTTTAACTTATTTGATATTGATATATTGATCTTACTCGAAAATAGGTACAGAAATATGTGTTCATCAACTTTGGTGATGATCGATATCTTCAGAAATTCCATGGAAAAGCCATTGCTCTTGACATCAAAGATCAGCATGCACCCTTTCCATCTCTATTCATCCTCCATGAGATGTGTGTTCGTGGATTCTATCCATTCCAACCTATTAGCCCAGATGTACCAGATGTCATCACCTGGCAAGATTGGATCTCATCAGATGGTCTTCAGAGGCAGCCACATTAGTAGCTTTAGATGAGCACAGAGTACTAGAAACACTAATTTAAACAATAGAACATACTATGGGAATGAATGAAGATATTACTGCAGTGGTGGTGCATGTCATCATGGCAGGCCTGGATAGCCTCAAATAAATCTGAACTCTGAGCTTGAAGGACAATCAACATCACTGATCACACTGTGTGGACAGTAGTAGATTAGTGGCCAGCTCTGATGAACATTGCAAATCCAATGTACAGCACATGCAACTGTACAAACATGTTGAAGAGTGTGCTGGAAACCTGGAGGAAGGGCCCAAGCTTTGTGGATACTTGGTAAGTCACTAAGTAGCTACCATGATGTAACTATGGCTTATGCAACTTGTTACTGTTACTGTTACTGTTACTGTATAGGGTTGCCAAAGTTCAGTTCAGTTCAGTTCAGTTCAGGGGCCCCTTGAGCTGAACCTGAGTGTTACTGTTTAGCTGCGCACTTCATCCTTCCACCTTCCTCATAACTTCACAGTGATGGCTATGTACCATCACAAGTGAAATCAGGATGGAGCAAAATCAAGTAGAAAATGGAATGAATTAAAAGGTTAATGAATAAATGGTGTCTATAGTACAGCCATCATATATGTATAGTCTGTGTCATGTCTGTGGTGTAGCGTCTGAATGGTGTCCATATATGGTAAGTCGCGGTTCGGCTGTCGTGCTGTGGCTGAGGCCTGAGGGATGCGCGCTATCGTGTCTAGCTGGCCTCCAAGGTCGTCGCGTTCGTATGCCATGCCTCAGTGGGGTACTAGTAACCTCGGCGCTCCATTCTCGGCGCTTCCGATGCGTCCAACTCTGCCGACTTGACCTTGACGTGGCCGTCCGATCCGATATGGACAAATCTTCATTCGACTCCACTGATCGCTCTAGTAGGTCGTGGTTTCAGCTTTCCACGTCGACGCGGTGGGTTGGCGGGTTCGATGGGATGCCTACGGCGATGGATGGGTTGTATGGACGGCATAGGTACGTTGGCCGTTCGCATATTGCGCCGCTCGTGCTGACTTGGCTTGTGTCCAGCCAGCGTCTTCGTATCGACTCTCTGCGTGCGCCGCTCGTTGCGTCGTCCTTCCCACCTTGAATCCAAGTCGTATCGATGCGATTCGCGTGGTTTTCGCGCCGCAAATCGGTCTCCACGCCTCCCGTATCGCTCAGCTCGCCTACTTGAATGCATTGAACACTGAGGAACACGGGGATAACCATCGCTTCCTCTTCTCGTGAACATGCCAGATTCACGCTGGGATTCTCTGGTTCGTGATCGGTCCCTTCGCGTGCCTTCAGTTCGTGTTTCTGTGAAATCTGTTATCTCCTGTTTAACATGTCATTACAACAAATATATTACCACGTAGCGGTCCAGGACTCTCGCGTTCCAGCGCGTTCTTCCGCGAAAATATCGCAACGCGGCTTGGCGACTAGACCACACGTCTCGCCGTTCGTACGCACCATGGACGAGTTTAGCTTGCAGGTCTTTCAGTTTTTCCAATCCTTCTGGACTGAGCCAAGGTTCAGTCAAGATCAGAGCACAAGAATCAAATGTAGGTGCGAGCGTCGGCAAGAGGGATCTGGAGAGAAAGTCGACCGGCATGGAAAACATGGGGCCACGCGGCATGCAGCGATGCGCCGCCTCGGCGTATTTCTTGCAACCGACTGGACGCGTTATCGTTCTGGGCACTAAAGGAAACGTAACGGGTAAGCAAGGCTCGCAATTGCGGAAAAACGGGGGTCGTTGGAGGGCGTGTTCGTTCAGCGCAACGGATTCACCATGATTAGGACATTCGATGACCCATGCGCACTTGATCTTTGGACGAAAGTCGTCGTTTCGGCCCTCCTGTACGTCTTCGAAGAGGGGGTGCAGAGTAGCTTGCAAAATTTCCTTGTCCCAGCGAAAGCTGGTAGAGTGCAAAAGGATGAGAATGAACGCATCGCAGTCATCCAGTTTGCCTCCATTCCCGTGTCGGGTTCGAGGGTGACTTGACGCTGGAGCATTGGAAGTTAGCTGAATAAAGTTGGAGGCAGCATGGTAGCGCATCAAAGATAGAACACGCGGCGCGGAGACAGACGGCAGGTTCTAACCATCGTGCCGACTGGTCGGGGGCAGCAGAGACTAGCGCCCTCGCCCTGCCGTCCGTAAAGTGTTAGTTCGAGGCATACCTCCAAGAAAACGATGAAAGATCGACGAAGTGCAAAGTACAGAGCTGATGTCAAGAGAGTCCATGGATTCAAATGTCGTTCCTACCTCATTGTATGAAACCATACTGATGATCCAGGGATGGGGTATTCAACTCATCCGACATACGAACTCTGATGATGAGGACGAGATGACCAACGCGATCGTTGTGATGATAGCAAGTTGTCAATCCCGTGAAACTCTGAAACAATGTCTGAAATAAGGCACGGCTCCTTTTTCCCTTGACCTTGCGCGCCGCCTCGTCAACGTGCAGCTCATCAACGTCTCAGAACATCCACCGCCAAGAACGACCCGGGTTTCCTTCGCCGTCTGTACAACACCGAGAGGGCGTCGGGGAGGGAGCGTTCAGCCTCGTCGACCATCTGGTTCGTGGAGCCACGAAGGACAACGGTGCATGCTTCGCCAGCAGCGACGCCAGAGAATTCGATGAGTTATGAGCGACGATTAGTGAGGGGGACATGACAAGGGTTCATTTTGTTACCTTGTCCTCGCCGATGATGACCTCGATCAACTCACACCGCCCAAGCTTCACAAGATCAGACCTGTCGAACGTGCTCACAATCTCGCCACCAGTCACGAGCTACAGACGCTCCACACCCTCGAAGTCTGCATGCTCGATGGCCATGATCCCTTTCTCCGCAAGCAAGGACTCGGGGTAGTTGTATATGAGTTGCCGGTTGACGAAACAATTGATGCCGTGGGCTGCGATCGTGTCCACTTTGGCTTTCATTTTCTCTCGTTCGGCGCGCTCGAGTTCAGCAAGTTTACCTGTAGAGTCAACCTTTACACGCTTTCATCTTGTCGCTATCCACGGCTAACAGTGTTGTCCGTAATTGTGGTAATCCGTGCACGCGGATGGTTCACCAGTGTTGGCAATCAAGATTTTGACGTTCTCCATTCGCTTCGGCGAGTTGACCGCGATCGTTTTATCGAGGATAAATCCTGTCATATCATGAGAATATCTTCATATATCAACGAGTATCCTTACCCTCGTCAAGATACGAATCAGTCAGTTTGCCACCAACCTTTTTGATAATCTGGATGTGCTCGAGGTCCGTCGAGCCCTAGATGGATGACGTTCAGATCGGGTGCAGGTGTTCTACAGGGAATCATTCCACCTTCAGCCGAAGGACTGCGTCGACGGCAAGGTTCGCAAAGTAATCCTTGTCCTGAGAGAGGACTTTTGATGACAGCGTTGTCCGTGCAATGTTGAACAAATCCTGGCGGAACTGTGCAGCATCGGACCTATAAAAATAAACCATCACATGAAAAGGAACACATACGTACACGACAAGGAGACGTACGCGTGATCCACAGCCGCCTTTTCCAACGCGTCCAAAGCCGCCCTGTTCGCGAGCCGATATCCCTCAACGATCGTTTGTGGACGGATTTTCATCGCAATATTCTCCGACTCTCTTAGTAATTCCGAGGCCAAAACACAAACGGACGTGGTGCCATCTCCGACCTCGTCGTCTTGTACCTTTGAGATGTTGGCGAGGATCTTGGCCGCTGCGTTATCGAGTTGGATGGATTTGAGAAATCGTGGCACCGTCGTTGGTTACGCTCACGTCTCCGGTTGAGTAGGAACCCTGGCGGAATAACGTATGGTCGAGTACCGAAGCATGGGACCTGCCAGAATTTTGGAAAGCATGAGTGAACTTCCAATGGTAGTGATGGGGCTAAGCATGCGCGGTCACACATTGTCACACCGGCAACGAGAAGCTTGTCACGCAATATTAGGGGTGCATCTTTCAGCACCAATCATCATGGCACCTCTATCTACCTTTCCACTTCCTCTCCCACCATATGGGCCTCCTCCTGGTGACTTCAGAGAAGAAATGACTGATTCATGGTCTTCAATCACTACTACCAGATACAAGAACAAGATAAGTGCACGTGATGTGTTTCTTGGCCAGCCTCGCTGTGTTGTCTGCGGATGGAGCATCCCAGGCTCACTTGAACATTGCTGTATTTTTGGATTTGGGGTGAATCAAGTGAGTTGAGAATTCATATGGGCTGGAATGAGACTGATGAGAGACAGTGGTATGCTCTCAAGGATATTCAATGGATCCCTGTGGAGGCCAGATGTTGTGTCGAGTATGAGTCACGGAATGGCCTCCTTATGTGTCACAACTGTGCAACTTGTTTCAACACATATTATTTCTTTATTCGATTTTTTCCTGATGTAGGCTTGATTTTATTTGGCCTTAACCAAGTATCTAGCTTGACATTACTTGAAATTAGATATGCAGATATGTGTTCATCAACTTCTCTGGTGCAGAATATCTTCAGCAATTCCATGGAAAAGCTATTGCCCTTGACATCAAGGATCAGAATGCACCCTTTCCGTCCCTATTTATCATCCATGAGATGCATGTTCGTGGATTCCATCCATTCCAAGCCATCAGCCCATCCATTCCAGACACCATCACATGGCAAGATTGGATCTTGTCAGATGGTGTGTTCAATCAAGCCTTGGACTCTCTTAATCATGACAAGCCTGCACAAGGTGATGAGGTCCTTCCACTGGGCCAGTCACACTGGCAGGTTTGGCCTAGGACAAGGATGGGGACCAGCAGCACTTCTTCAAGCAATGGGGGACATCATATAGAGTTGAATGAACATGTGGTCACTGACATTGTTGCAGCAACACATGGGATGGTGTCATGGAGGGCATGTCAAGTAGAGGGCACAAGCTGGAAGGGGACAGCAGAGGAGAACATACACAAATATGTCTCCTCTATTGGTGTAAAAGATGAGAATGATTCTTGAAGTGTATTAATACTCATGAAGATCCTGTAGGTCCTCATACTGATTTGGCTGTGCCTTTTCATTGTTGCTGATATTGTGCTCCATGTAATCATTCATATCTGTAACTTGTAATGTATCAGATCTGGCACAGGCCTCATTCATAGTTAATCAGGAAACATATATATGATCACATAGTTTAAGCTCATTGCTGTATCTAAACACCAGGGTCTCGAATTCATTCATTATCATCACCATCTTCGGAGGACGATTCTTCCTGAGCTGGTGCACCCCCCCAAAGACGGTTGAGGAGGTTGCGTACCACACGGATCGGCATTGGCTAAAGAAGCTTTCAGAAAAAGAACCTATGCGATAATAAACACGGCACTCACAGCAATATCTTCCTCTTCCTCCTCTTCCTCCTCGTCATCAGGCTCATCTTCTCTATCCTCCGCCATATCCCTTCTACCCGGTGGGTCATCCACGTCACCACCTCCTTCGTCTGCTTCCCAAAATACATCGACCTCCTCTTCCTGCGGTAGCTCGCCGGGCATCACTCCCCGATCCGCCAAGCCTGGCTGTATGCCCGCGCCCGCGCCTACATCACGCATCATCTCAGCGCCTAGCATCAACTCATGTAACTCATCCTCTGGCATCTCCGCCATCATCTGCACAAACTCGACTACCCCACCTGGGACCTGAGCGGCAAGCCAAGGGTTCCGTTCAAAGAAGGCGACGATCTGCGCGCGCGTGGCGCCGTCGGGGATCAGTCGCGCGAGCTGTCTCTCTTCCGCTTGCGTGCGTCTCCGCAAGCGGGTCGTGTCGAGCGCAAAGGGATCTTCGGAGCCTGCGAAGAAGGCATTGTCGTATGTCGAGAGGGCAGTGTGTGGAGGGAGAGGGTCGCATGCAAGGTGTCTGCCCTGTGTGACGTCGGGCGGTATAAAGGCAGTTAGAGCGCGATTTTGGGGTTGAGCGTGAGTCTGTTCGAGGACGAAAACGTGGCGGTAGATCGACTGACGCAGGGTGATGGAAGAGAATGTACGGAGGAATCGGTCACGGGTCGGACGTGTGCGTTGGCTAGAAAGCGTCGATAGAAGAGAGTTTGATGTGCTCGAAAGCCATGAAGCATGGCCAGAAGACTTCCACAGTGGAGACGAACGTTGTGCGTAGAGATGAGAAAGGAGGTGCAGTACGCTTTCTTCTGGGGACAGGCCGCTAGTACATAGTCAGCGTGCGATGAGTTCAGAAAAGGTAGACATACGTTCTGTCCGTATGAATACGGAATTCTCTGTGGCCACGCACCTCCGCAGAGAGTGAAATTTCACATTTATCAGCTAGAAGGGGGACTATCGAGGGAAATTCCAGGATCGCTTGTCGAAGCGCTTCTGTACTCTCCTCCTTGAAGTCCTAAGCGAAACGATCAGGAATATGCCTGGAAGACTAACGGAAATTGGTACCTCCCCCCGATTCTTCTTCTCCCTCTCCCTGGCTCTTAGAATCAAAGCTCTTGCATAAGACCAGCCAGGTAGCACACTCGGGTCTATATAATCACTCGAACCTCCGTAAGATGTGCTCCGGTAAGCCGTCCACACATCCAGTAACCAACGAGCCATGTCCGCTTTGACACAAAGATAGTCAAGGTGCAAGTAGACGCCATGGGGATCCGACAGGGGTTCGAGGGAGATCAGTAACCGCGCATGTTCAAACGCAGTTCGGGGACAACCGCGACGTTGTAAGTCTCTATTTACAGCATGAGTGCTCTGCGACAAGCTGAGGACCTGCAAGTTAGCTCACATTACTTGTCGGTGAATTGCAAGGAAGAATGGCCTGTTTTCCACGTGGTCAAAGTCGAGTTTATTATTTCCGCCCGTGAAACTAAAAGCGCCAAGGAATGCACGCTCGTAAGCATAAAGAGCTCGTGAGACGTAGTCTACCGCCTGACTGTACTCTGAAAAATTGGACTTGTCAGTGAGTATGACCACAAGACATACGGTTCAACAACCTTCACGATGTCGATATACTTCTGCAAGCTGGAGTAGCGTATCGGCATGCCAAGGCATTCTCTGTAAGACCCGCCAAAGTGTTTCCGGGTCTATATGAATGTTTTTGATGAGAACAGGACGACCGGGATGCATATATGCACCTACCTCCAGTCATGACGGCCTGCATGAAAGTTTTCGTAACGCCCTTGTAACGCTTGCTGTACTCCACCGTCCACCACTTTCCAGGACCGGCTGGACCCTTGTTTACCTTCCCAGCCGACTCCTCGTCCGTGAGTGGTCTAGCCGACAGACCTTCCCGTTGCTTGATCATACCCCACGACGGTTGTGGACGCGTCAGTTGAGAACGCTGTGTCTGTGGTTGTATCCCACGGCGCCTCCTACCTGGGGTGGATGTGGATGTGGCAGCCTGGGCAGCCGAGACGGCTTTGGAGCCAAAGAACTTCTTGAGCTCGGACTCTGCGTCGAGATGGGAAACAGAAACAGAGAAGAGGGCGGAGAGTTTCGTCGCGCGCATATCGGTCGAGGTAGTCGGCGCAGTCCGTTGAAGGTCAGGATATCTGGGGGTTACATGAGAGAACTGAGAGAAAGACCGGTCATATAGGACGCACTTTACTGAAAGCTCGGCGAGGGCTCTGTCCAAATCATCTGCCTCATCCTTGTTCTTGTCTTTTCCTCTGGCCTTCTTGGAGACAGCCTTGGTTCGTGAAGGCGTCGGGGTCGATGCGGGAGCAGGTTTCACTCCAGGCAAACCTTCCTCGTCGTGCGTTGGGGAAGTTGGCTTTTTCTTCTTTTTCTTCGTCTGCAAGTCTGAGACGTGAGATCTGTCATTCACTAGTGGTTGGGTTTCACACCTTGCGAGACTTGGCCGGTTTGACAGCGTCCTCTTCCCCACTCTCTGCACCCTCTGGCTCCTCCTCTGGCGTGAAAAGCTGGGTTGATCGTCATAATCTCCCACCATCGGCCTCCAAAGAGACACTTACTGCTGCGAAGCCAGCCTTTGCAGGTGCCACTGCGTCTTCTCCCTCGCTGGATTCGTGGAGATCGGTGTTTGGGGATACATGGGAAGGTTTTCTGTTAGCGAGCGCGAGTAGCTCTTCTTGCTCTCGCTGTTGGCGTTTGCTCAGTCTTGGTGCCATGTTCGTCACGGCTATCGAATCATCTGGTCTTTGGATGTTCCGGTGTTGTTCGTCACCTTGGACGTTACAGCGCCTGATTATCCTTGGTGGCGAGATTATCTACATAAACCACATCCATTTATCTGGCGCACTCCGCTGCAGAAATCGCAGGGTCGTGTCTCGTTCTCACTTCCAGCTTGTCTAAGGCCATTCGCTCAGATCTACACAAACTTCGTATGTCTAAGCTACTTGATCTCTTGCGAAGCTGCGATCAATGCTGTGATTGTCACCGCCATCCCAGGTTACCATACGGTTTTTGAATCGCTGACTCTACAGCTGCATCACATACTTCTGCACGAGCAGATCCAGCCCGGGCCGTCGCGTCCTTCGGTAACTTGCACCCGGAAAGCTATAATGCGCTGTTTTGTCGCAGAGGAATGACAACAAAGAATCCGTTTCCGAAAGATCCGCATATTAGTATGTCCTGGGCTCGCCGTGCGCAACCCCGACCTACCGTCAACACTGATCACAGATCATTAAAGGATTACGATGTTTTTATTATGTAGTCTCTTGGTGAAGGATCACCTCAATTGGGCAGCGGTCAGTAACAAGCAGTGAGTGGGTCTCTCCCATATAAACGGTTGTGGCCACGTCATCCGACTCGGGGCACGCAGAAGTGCTGTGGAGAATTCTGCCAATGGTTATCTTAAAAGTGGACGGGACTTACACTGTGATGTTTGGTACGAGTGATTTCGTGCCCTGATGTGGAGGTTGGAAGGCCCGATAGATCCCAGAACTAAGATGTTGAACGGTACTACAACCATGCAAGGATTCCGGTGAAATTGCTTCGATACTCATGCGTGGGACAGAGATTATTACGGCTCAGCTACAATGAATGAACAAGCGAGTCAGATGGCGACTTGGCGCTACGCTCGCTCACTGCGATGTCTTCTCTTCGAACCGAGCTATGTACCTCGAAAGACTACATTTCATCTCTGCCCTTTGCTATGCCACCGCATCTTAGCACGTCGTACCCCTGCCACCATCGATCATGAAAAAAGGACAGTGTTGGGTAGGAACTCCTTCACCGTCTCTTACGCGTCCCTCACTGCATTGACTCTTCGCCGGCATGTAAAAGAATGGAACCCGGACTGTGTTTGAGATCCGCTGTGATCGGTTCATCAAGCATACTTTTCTGGTTCAGTGGAACACATACATCATGCCCTCCACATTATGCGGGATGCGAATACCTGTCCTCATTGAGCTATCGAGCAAATTTACTTTTCAAGAAAATCTTGAGGGATGAATGGTCTAGGCTAGAGTATGAGCTTCACCAATGACATCGAAATGAGCCTCGGTTTCCCTCGCCAGCGCTAGCAGGTGCACGGTGGGTATTCGTCCCGTATCACGGTATCAAATGCGGTGGAGGGACTTATCGTCACGCTTCCAAACGACGTGACTGAAAGTTGTTTCCTGTGGCCTATCTAGTTTCTCGAATAACTGGCGATGCACACCAATGGAAGGTCACCTTGCTGATATAAAGTATGCACGCAGGGTTTTTTAATGTATGTCTGAGCTGAATGTAGAAGCGACATACCCTGCTCTGTAGCAATGAGCAGAAGGGCGCGGGCCTCTCCATAGAACATATAGATTGCAAGGAGAGGAGCGAAGACTACACTGTTGGCAACTCTAATCCCAATAAGGAATCAAGCCACCGACTTCCGATACTGACTTAGAGACAAGTAGGATGAGAGGAATCCCGAAGAGAACTTGACTGAAGTTCTCCGGGGCTTGATTCAGGTTTATATACTACTTTACAGTGTTTGTACTTGTGTACATACTTCAGGGGAGACGTGAGATATTATGACGTAGTTGTGGAGCGTGTTACTAAGGTAAGAGCGGAGATTAAATAAGGAACGTTCTAGATGCGTCTAGATGACGGAGATTAAATACATGAGGACATCACGTGTACTACCATGACATCATAGGCTTAGTCATCCGGACCGTTGTCCGGGGCCTTAGGGTTAGGGTTTAGATAGGTTCGTGAAGAGTCGTTCGTAACATACACTGCATATATATTAGGTAGTGGAATTAGCAGGTAAGAGCAATGAACCCACTCATGCATCATATCACCACCCGATCCAACTGGCTCTTCTCCCCCTCTATCAACCACCAGTCTTATAACAGAGAACCCACGAGTCTTTGATCTTCGGTTCACTGGTAGATAGGTGTAGAAAAGGTCATGGAACGGTGACCTCATCATCTAAAGCGCTTTAGACAAAACCACTG
>JBBPLN010000136.1:0-39214 GCA_038089815.1 Sutorius eximius | reverse complement strand
TACGAGATAGATGAACCCGAGGAGCCTACCGGGAACAACCTGGCTTTCTTGAATAGCCGCCTCAGCAGGCGCCTCCGCCATCACTACAGCGAACCCACTGATCAAGGCAAAAGTCAGGAACGAATCGGTCCCAGGATGACGGATACGCACCGGCTGAGGTGAAAGTCGATATGGCTAGCACCGGGTTCCTGTTAGCACCTACAAATCAAGGTGTACAAGATATACTTACCAGTGGAGGAACCATGGTCCCGGATTGTCTGTAACGAAGCGGAATGTGACATTGTCGTTGTTCGCTTGCGTCCCGGTAGATATGACATCTCTTCTGATGGGATTCGCGAAGTTGTATGTGCTGCTTCCAGGGGCTCTGATGACATCAAACGCGTGCTACAAGGAGCATTGAGTTGGTATGACACCTGCAAACGGTATCAAGAAGTACGTACACCATGAAGGTGAAGCGCGTGCTACGAAATCGATCGTTGAGTGGGACGCAGAGATTGTGGTCATGGCTGGCTTACCGGCCCACCGATTGCACCACCCGGTGAAAGGTCCGTCGCTGGCATGCTGATTTCGATGACCTTTCCTGGCGGAAGTTCATAGAAGCTACCGTTTGGGAGTAGCTGGGACGCGTGCTGAGCGCCACTTAAGATCTGTAAGAGCACAGGCACTGGCGGATCGTAATACGAGACGCCGTTGATCATATAGTGACCTGCGCCGCCCGCGGCAGGCTCCAACGTAGGAAACAAATTGATGTTCACGTCTGCCTGGCCTGGTTCCGGAATACCTGGTGCGCCTGGAGAGGTCAACGGATGGACGTTATAGTCTCGGTATGGGAGCACGTATGGCCCATGCTCTGTCGTCGGTTCTTCCTCTGGTGCACCCACATATCTCAAAATGGCAGAGTTTTGGCCACCCTCGAATGTCTGATTCACGTGGTTAGACAGCGCTCGAATCCAGTAGTTGCCCACAGTCTGGTTGGCAGTCACCACGACGGAATAGCGTTGAGCGACGAAGACGGACAATGAATCGACGACCAATGGCTCCGTCTCAATACCGTCCGTTTCGATGACGATCATCGGGTGCCCATCGATCGTGAAATTGAACCACGGGTCACACGATGCCCCTATAATACGGAAGCGGTAGCGTTTCCCGTACTCGACGTTGATCACAGCCAGCGGTGATTGAGGTCCACCGGCATATCGGCCGAGTCCGTTGATGAGCGTCGCGTCTGAATTGAACGGTGGTGTCACCAATGGGGAGGGTTGATGGTACCTGGATAAAGGAAATTTGAGCACACATTGGGACATAGCATTGGATTACATACCAGTCCGACAGCATAATCACGGTATTTTCTAACCAATTTATCTAAGCACACCTTTCATAGAGACGGAATTTACACGCACCATCGTCCACATCGTACAAGCGTCGATGCGGGTCTTCTGGGTCATATATTACCAGTGGACCTCTGAGCCCGTCACAGTACTGAAGCAAATCATGGGCGTGGTACCAGAATGTACCGGTTTGATCCTCCGCATTGAATCTATGCAAAAAGCTCCTGTGCGGTTTGATGGGACACTGAGTAACACCCGAAGCACCATCGGCCCAGTTCGACACCTTCTGGAAGATACCATGCCAGTGCTAACAACAATTCAGTGGGTAAGTATACCGGAAAAATTCCTCTAAACTGACTATGCTCGTGTTCGTGTCCATTGACGTGTCAGTCAGCTTGTTAACCAGGTTGATTCTGAAATCGTCACCCTCAAGAAACAGGGATAGTCAGGATTAAGCGACGTCTAATGTACGGAAAAAACGTTTACCTTCTGGGCAGCAATTAGAGGTGCTGGGAACGTGCCCGCTGCGAGCACGGTTCTGAGAAATGTCAACCCAGCTGCCTGAATACAAGAGACGCTACTCACGATCGAGAATAGCCGTCGGGGGCAATGACTTTGTTGACGATGTTCAGCTCTGTGACGGGACCTCGAACTACAGCAAAAGCCGAGGCTGCAGACAAGCATACTAAAGTCAGGATCAAAACACAATAAGAGGTGGGGTGCATGGTGGGGATGGTTAGCGATAAGCCTTCACCACAGCTAACAAGGGAGCTGTAGGGATAGTGAATGGAAATGATACACAATCCGGTGGCCCTTTTAAACCGTCCTTCATTCGATCACATTGAACGACTTGGCGAGAAAGGAAAATGTTTTGCCTTACACTGTCACCTCCGCCTATCTCCCTTCATCGTGTGCGCTGTAATCTCGCACGGCATTCCCTCCTCGACCGCTGGCGCCGCAATATCTACTGCAAAGGTCCGGGATATGCATGCCAAAATCAGCATTGATGTTGAACTTGGTGAAATTCAGGCCAGGCCCAGGCTCTCCCGTTCTTCGGTGGCAGTCCTGCATGGTATGCCGGCTTGGCCTGACGGATATGAGGCTGGTGCCTGTAGCAGTTATGTAAGATATGCATCGCGCTTTAGTGACCTTTCGCAATCCTGTCCTGTTCAGCCGAACATCTCAGCCTATTGCGTGGCCTAGATCAATGGAGGGAGTGTAGAACGGAGAATGCTTAGTCAGCAGTTCCAGAAGTGTTTCGAGTGCTTCAACAAGTTGTATGACTCACCAACGGCAGTCTCACCACGGATACATCCGAAGAGCATAGCATTTGTGGACCCGCCACTGATAGTCTTCTCTGTCCACAGCAAACGTTTAAAATTTTTCATGGCCAGCTTCCATCAGATTCCGCCTTTTTTTCTGGGCCGCATACTCTCTAGGATGCCGATGGAGTCGCCATCCTGGTATCAATCAATGGTGGCAATTTTGAACTTGCTTTGGTTGTACGGAATGGTGCCTTTCACATACAGGTACTACGGACAATTGCGCCTATCAAGGCCCGGAGCCCATCAATGAAAGTCACCTGAACTCCCTTCCTAAGGTCCCCTTTTCGCGAAGGCTGTACCGACGGAGTGACGTAGATCCCCCCCAGCCGCGAAGAAAGGGGACAAAGAGCGCATCGAGGATAGTCACTAAACGAACAGAGTACGGGGCAAGGATGAGTATTAGAGCTAGCCCTCCCTCGCATCCCAAAGGTATCATACGATAACTTACGACCCACCCTTGTTTTCGATACGGCATAATTCAGTTTGATCCAGTTGTTAGTGGCTGCCATGGATCAAAAGGAGTACCGTATACCCCTTACCTCTCGGAGCATTTTGTTGGCTAATGATTCCAGGTACCAGTATCCCGTTATACGCACAGCCCAACCCTAATTAAGCAGGGCTTGGCTTGTTTTTATCAGTTTCGACAAAGGAAATCCGAGCCAAGAGCCTTGAGCAGGCCACTTGATTCCTTGAGTCCTCCAAACACGGTTCTCAAGCCCATCAGGTGGCCAGGGTGTCGAGCGATAACATTACGCACACCTGTCTTGTGAACCCAGGCCCGATGTGCTATCAATCCCGCCGGTACCCAGAAAGATATTCGCAACAGAAATTAAACGAGTACTGGTTAAAGTCAGCATGCAACGCAAGACTACTGCTCAGACGAGTTACAAGGGATACGCAGAAAAGTGGGAACATGATGCCTGTACAATTTCGTCTTCCGCTCGGTTTGGAAACGAGGTCGGATGGAGCATTGGCTAAAGGGTCACCTCGGATGGAGCGGGTAACCTCACTCCATCATTTGTGTGATAAAGCTGATCGCCGGGTTTCGTGGCAGCGCAATCGAAAATTTTCCATGCTCTGGTGCCCACTTCGCTCTGCCTGTCTATCATCACAGTTTTTGCGACACTCAGCTTGCGAAGGTCGTCCTCGAATACAATGAATTTCTCCGCCACGGGGAGGGCTTGGTCATCATCCTCGAGGTCAGGCTGAGCTACCGCCAGAAGCAAGGTCGGAACAACCCTCTGCAGCAAGACGCACGCTCAGGTCTAGCGATGGTCCCATGGGTCTCCAGGACAATCCGTCTTTCACCCTCTTACTCCAAGTCTCTTGAGGCCAAAAATCTCCTCCACAGTCACCAACGCAGTGCGCACGGTCGATGCAATCGCATCCTCCAGTGCGAGGTTCGCAGGATAGGTCACCCGTCTTGGACAATCGTTCACATTGTTTCCAGATACCAACTATATCTGGTCTTGCGGCATTCAAAACCCAAAACGACGGGGAATGGGTATCACTCGGTAACGCCATCTAATCTTCCAATTATAGTCCAAGGCAGCCGATGGACTATCTGCACACAGGATCGCATAACTGATGGTATATAGGCACGTCGTGCGGGGAGCAGGATCGGTGCAAGTGCTCATGGACGATACTACGAACTCCATAAGGCCATCAATTTAGTACTCGCCCTCTGCAGCCGTACATTCATTCCCCAACGATCCAATAGCAGCGCTTACGGCCCGCCGTTTTGGCAGCCATATCTGTACGACGAGCCGCTGTATGGTGTTCACCTAGGACGGAGTACTGTGAACGGTGCGTCCGCATAATCAAAACTTGTTCGAAGGTGTGACCGTACGGTTTGCACGCTAGAGATCTGTTGCGCAGAGTTGAGGTATCAAGCTCAAAATCGTCGGAGTTGGGCGGATCTCTCATACAGCACGTTACTTGGAGCAACTATGCGAGTGAGGCTGGGTTTATTTCTACCAGTAGATGGGCAGTAAGGTTGAGCCAGCACGTCGTACACAATACCAAGTTGCATTTGAGTCCTAGCGAAGTCGTCTTGCCCTGTATCGCCTCTGAACCGAACGGATGTTGAAATTCAGTAATTCGTGCTACGCTTCATCACGAATCATGTCGCGCTGTTATCCGTTTGCTGTTTGAAATGTGATTCTCAATACTCAGCCGTTCGGCTCAGAAGCGTTCGTAGATCTGCGGTGGAGGTCTAAGTCAAATGTTTCGTAACTTGATCGATACCATATAAGTAGCGGCCAGTTGCGCTGAAGTTGGGGTTGACCCGCTTCGACTAGTCGGTATCTACTTGACGGTAATCGTCCTTGTCTCTTCTACTACCCGGAAGCACTCTACTTACTCAAGAAGTCGATCTCAGGCCTTTGTTCAACAGACCTCCGAACGACACAGAGATGCATTCCGATCCTCTGAGGCGCGCAAATCACCGCGACTGTAACGAACCAGACACGCCCACCGACATTCCACACTTCGCGCGCGCTTGGGAGCCATCTCCCCGAGTTGTGTCCTCGGTTCGGCGTCCGTCCCCACTTCCTGACCCAGTGTTGTACCATGAGGCCATTGAATCTGAGGCAATATTTGAACTTGACGAAGAACAGAAAGGCGGTTCTATAGAGACTATTTTGGTCGTCCCCTTTGGCTGCAAACGATGCAAATACATCAAGCAGGCCTGCTCCCGCATGCAACCGACTTGCGTACGGTGTAGGAAAGCCGGGTCGACATGCGAGGTTCTTCAGGGAGGCTACCAGAGGCTCCCTGGTCCCAAGTGTGGGAAACCTTCGTTCCACACGAAGCAGAGTACGGGTTCTGCTTGCAAACCCACGAATGCTGACTCCTCTGCGCCCCTGGAGCCTACCGCAGGCCGGTTGCGTGTTAGGCGGATGGATTCCGGAGCGGGACCGTTGTCACATGCTCCACCATCTAACTCCGGACGGCCGACCAGTGAGTCAAAATGTTCAAAGCGTCCTTTGAGTCCCGGAATCGATTCGGCCCCACTACGAAAGAAGAAAAAGCAGGTCAACGCCACTTCTCGAAACGAAAAGGGACGTTGTCCAACCGTTGTGGCGTCAAAAGAAACGGATACCTCTTCTTCGGAATCTGCGGCGGATCCTTTGGCACCCACGGTTGGATCGACAAGCGAACGTAGCGCCTTGAAATGGGCGTTTGTGCGCAACCCGCGTCGACGAGATGAAAAATCGTCCCCAGCACAAAAACCCATGGACCCTATTCCAGCTAACACTCCGATTCCGCGTGTCTGGGCTAACGTGAGACTAACGCAAACTATGTTTCGAACATTCGAGGCTAACACTATCGGTTTCAGTCACTCGGCGGGCTTCTGACAGTATTTCCCGAGCTCGCCAAAACGCCCGTTGGCTTTTCTTGGTTTCACTGCGACACTCCAGTCTTCCTACTTGATAATAATTTCGCCCAAGGTCACTGGATGAGCTCTACTACACTGAACATTGACCTGTGAGCCTTCCGCCTTTGTCCGTCGTTGGCTGCTCGTAAATCAGGTACATACCTGACAAGGTTGTGGGATTTTTCCTGTTTTGATTTTGAGCTCGAGCCCGCCATTGAATCGGGTACGGAGAGCGCAACTCAACACCATTCCTGTCAACCAGTGATACACTCGTCAGAACGTATCCTCGACCACGACGCCAATATGATGGTAGATATCGTTTTGAACGGAACTTACGCATTGACATACAAAATATCCAGGATCTACCACATTCGGATTCGTCACCCGGAATCGGGTCACTCTCAACGTGTCTGGCAATTTCTGCACCTGAAGCAAGAGTTACCGCACGAACGCCACCCTTGGATGGTAAACAACAAGGCGGACCATATGCATCCCAAGGCACCTTTGAGTATTATACTAGAGGGGGGAGTCCAAACCTTAATACAACGCAAAACGACTCGGTGTCGGCGGTTCGCTCACCCGCCTCCGATCTAGGTTCTCCTCTGAGCGACCCACCACCATCTCCTCTGCACAGTACGCTCGATGATTCCATTACCTACCAAACGACGACCCAAGCGAACTTCCAGCCACGCATACCTGTCAAGAAACCTCCCGAAGTGGAAACGTTGTTGGATTCCCATCTCCGTACCATCCCTTTGCTGCTGTGGACTGCGCGTTGTTCTGAACTAATGCCCTGCAATCTTCCCCCAGAGTATGCATATTCGTGCATGGGACTCTTCTTCATTTCTGACTTGCGGGTAAAGTCACAGAAACGTCGCCTCGACTTCCACTGACGAAATGTTTGCAGCATACAGTCATCGAACATGGCGTCCCTTCCACTGCTGACGTCGTACAAGCACGTGTCTGCTGGAGTCTTACCCTTCAGTGGGCCCCCGGGGGTGAACACGCATTATTCGACCCCGACTCAAACCCCCCTGGGGATATAACATCGGACTCGGAACTTCTTGATGCAGCTAGGGACTTCTCGCATCCCTGGTGGTTTGTTCCGGCGGACCCGTCGTCGCAAGCAGACGATACGATCCCTTATCGTCCAAGGGATCTACGGATGCAATTTTTCAGCTTCATACCACTAGATCTACTTGCCGAATTCCACCCGAGCGAATCATTTCCGCGGGGATGGTTTTGTAAGTCATGTGGTATGATTAACATCCAAGAGTTCTTTCGTCACCAGATATGTCGAAGTGCTACGTGTGAGGTAGGTCTGCTTGTATTTCTACACGCCCGGGTGACTGAATACTAGCAAGTCTCTGCGTAAGAAAGGCGCTCCGCAAGGAAAGGCTGATTCCTTGCCGAGCCTTCGGGACCACTACCAATCCAGCACCCGTATTCGACCTACGAGCAGTATCCCTTCCGCCGTAGTTTCCGATAGTATATCCTGGGATGACGGGATGCAGTCCTGGATCTACGCCGTTAGAGATGGAGTAACACTTTGCCACGTATTCACAGGGAATCAGGAATGCCTCCAAGAGGACGCGACTGCTTTGCTTGAGAGAATCCAATGCGAAGTATTGTTGCGCAGGGAAGATCCTTCCAGTAAGTATCAAACATGTCTATCCTTGCAACATTTGCTTGACATTTGGACCCTGGTAAGGCCCTTACTTTATTCACACGACTAGGTTATTACATTCGAGTGGCGAATCGGAAACAATGGTACCGACCGGTACACCAGATTGTGCCCGTATCGCCTACTACACACTCTGCGATTTCGTCCACCGATACGGAGAAATGGACAAACCTCGATTTGGCATGGTACGCATGCAAGCTTGGGTTAACCCGGGATCTAGAAAGGTCGGTCCGATACTCTGTGGGTTGCTACGCTTCTCACATCTACCTACATCAGGGATATGTGCTCGGCGCATGCAAATCTCCGGTTGTCATTCACTGTCTGGGAGCAGAGGTAGTTCTGAAATTTACCCCTCAGCAAGGCTACAAGGAGGCTGTCGAACCGACTGTACCAGATAAGGGGAAGGGACGTATGGGTTCTCCGCTCGCGGAACCCCGTGCAGGTCCGTCGCGCCATCTGGAGCAGGTTGCTGGGAATCAAACGCCCACACCCGCGCACAGTGAGGGCGAATCGCCGATTGTCGCTGAACACGTGGACGAAGCTACTGCTGTCATGGATACGACGCGTCAGTGTCGTAGTTTGGAAGCTGCAGGCACACCCGGCTTGAAGACGCCACACCTTGACCCCGAAATAGAGATGGCTCATGATGAAGTCATCGAACCGAAACAAAGATGTGTTGGTAAAAAGAATAAACTTGCCAAAGACAAGACTAAAGCCTCCTTGCCCGAGATCTCCATGACTTTGGTGCATGGCGATTGTGTTGTCCTCTCCGGTGACAATTTTGAGGTGAGTATTGACAGTGCTCAGCCGTGTGCAGCTAAATTATTTCG
Organism: Sutorius eximius; assembly: GCA_038089815.1. Lineage (NCBI taxonomy): Eukaryota > Fungi > Basidiomycota > Agaricomycetes > Boletales > Boletaceae > Sutorius > Sutorius eximius. The sequence continues at coordinate 30,668 of JBBPLN010000136.1, read as the reverse complement.
ACAGTGCCAGATAGTCCGCACCGGAACTACTATTCGTCAGTTTCCGATACTTCACTCATTCCTTCGTTGTACTGACAAATGTGTAGTGGTAATTGGCCTCCCGGAAGAGGCGTGATATATCGGCGAATATAGAGGAGTGTGCTAACTACCCTCAACCTCCCAGTTGTTTTGTAGAGCACCTTTCATCAGCTATCTGGTCAATGAAACAGTATTTTCGTTGTAGATTGAGCGTCCGAACGGGAAGTCCTAATGCAGCAATCGAGTGGTGCATGGCGTGAACAAAACAAACACCAGCTTGGTAACGTCTGACTTGGACCTAAAATTTGCACATGGCTATGGCTACATTGCCTTCCTCGGACACTACCAAGGAAACACAATGGGGACGAGGTATGTACGCCATGTGCCTGGCACGTTGCACTTGTGCTGATGGAATTGAACTCAGTGTTAATTTGTGGTGGGACGGATTGGTAACCTGACGCCAGTCTTCTGAACTGCGTCCCCAGCTAACGTGGCTGCTTTTCAGGCCGAAGCTTGGTCGAAAGGAGCGTGGGGGCAGGGGGGAGGGGAATCCCGAGGCGTAAGCGTGCACTACTGAATCCCGAAAAAATACCGCCTTCACCAGCTTCATAGACCCGACCTTCTCGAACCTCACATACTACGTTCATTAAGCAATGTCAAGATAACGTCCATTCATGCCTCATGTTGTGCATGTCACTTCATTACGCTTGACGTGGATGGTGCTGCATGGATGTTTGGTCGAAATGCACCGAGTGCGCTGGGTGTCGCTGGCGCCGACTTCATATCTGAAAATACGCCCAGACGTCTGCTCGCAACCGAACTTGGCGCGAAAGAAGGGACTAAATTTGTACATGCCGCATGCGGAAGAAGTCACGCGTTGTTGGTGGACAGCGAAGGGAATGTCTGGTCAGCTGGTGCAAATAACCTTGGGCAGGTGAGTACTCGCGTCCTATCATTTCCCGGAGTGGTCGTCTTATGGGTCGTCCGGCAGTGCGGTCATCCATTAACACCTCAAATAGCAGCATTCAAGCCTATAGACGGACCGTACGTGAATGGAGAACGGCAACGCGTGGTAAAGGCTGGTGCAGGTATCACATTTTCCATCGTTTTGACCGAGGAAGGACAAGGTAGGCTCTTGTTGTTGCTGCGTCGAGCTTAAATCAAAGTTTTTCGAGTCTTCTCGTTTGGAAGCGGGGAGAAGGGACAACTGGGCAATGGAAGAACGGGCGAACACATTACCACTGGAAACAAGACAGCGTATGATATTGAGACGGAACCTAGTTGCGTGGCCTCCACTGTGCGTGTAATATCTCACTGACGACTTCGCTAGTACCTGTCAAAGGTCTAGATGACAAGACTATCACGGACATCGTTTGTGGTCCCCAACACAGTATAGCAATTGATACTCAGGGGTAAGCTCCAACTTCAAAAAGTCGCATCCGTCATTGAGCATTTTAACAGAGTGGTGTACGTATGGGGTTACAACGGTTACTGCCGCTTGGGTCTTGGTAATCAACAGGACGCCTTAATTCCAAAGATTGTACCACAGGTACAGCGACTGTTATGGTTTGTCCTTACATATACTAATGCATCCTTCTTCAGTTCGCCGGTCCAAATGAGATGACAATGGGATCACAGATAGTGGCCGGTCCTACAAACACAGTCGTCATCGACAAGCAACGTATGTACTGGATGGCCGGAAAGGTATGTTCCGGATTGTCGCGCCCTGCTCTGCCACTTAACGTCGCTCGGCAACCATGAAGTGGAAAAACAGTGGGGAAGGTAAACCGTGTGCTACGTTCTTCATCCAAGCATCTCACGCTCTTTAGGGTCGTCTGGATCGCCCTATTCCTCATTCCGTTACATCCAAGACCTCATGTGCGCTAGCCTAAATCAGATGTTGATGTTCCCTGATATTTTGTCGTAGGGGATGCAAGATTTCTCACGCAAGCTGCGGAGGCGTTACCCATTTTGCGTTGACCCCCGATGAAGACGGTGGGGTCATGACAATTGCCTATGGTCAGAATGCCGCCAATGGTAAGCTCTGTTGCTGCCCTCCCGGTTTGATCCTGGTGACCTTCGCAGGTGAGCTAGGGTTGGGCGCCGACGAACCGAAAAGTGCCACGAAGCCAACCAAGCACCAACCTCTTGCTGGGATTGAGGTTCTCAGGTTCGTCCTTTTGTCTTTACACCGAAGGCAGACAGCTTGATCAGCGACGTCTTAGCGTGGCAGCTGGCCAACATACCACGGTATTCCTCGCAAAGCCTGACGAGAGGTTTTCTGATCTCCCTAGGCACCCCGATATTGACGCACCCGAACTTTGCCTTGTTTGCAACAAGGACAATGGAGACGATGATCTTGCTTTAGAATGCGACAAGGTGCGACTTTCGCTGTGCATGTTACTTTACCTTGCGTGACCACGCTTCGTTAAGTGTGATCATCCTTACCATCTTGGCTGCCTTGACCCGCCACTGGAGGCCGTTCCGGATGGTGAATGGTTCTGTCCTAAATGCACAGCCGAGATGAGGGCTCTCGCTGCAAGTTCTGGTTCTAAAGCACGCAAGAAGGCTACGACGGAACCTATCGCTGGCGACAACAAGACTGGGACGAAACGAAAGGCGCCTTTGGCGATGGATAACGGTGGGTCCCGCCGTTCGCCGTCTTTTCTCGGGCTTGACTGGCGTGAATTTTGAATCAGCAACCAAACGCAAAAAATGATTTGGGTCTACAAGGGCACTTTACTTTGTAATTCGATCCAGGTATCGCTGCGATGTATAGTGGTGATTCTTCACTCCAGAGGCTGTATGTTATTAGTATTCTTCCCTTCAACTACTATCGACAGAGACACTTTTCTGTGCTTTGTTGGATTATTCTAGCTACAGAGTCCTGAACCGCATGCATGTTTTTGAGTCGTTGGTTGTAGCTGCGGGTGGAAAGCGGGGCACCTACCGGAGCCGATTACCATCTAGAAATCTAGCGAGAGCCAGCAATTGGTGAACCACTACGGATTCCTAACGGGCGCAGCCCAACTTCAAGTGTTAACAGCAGATGCTTCTAACATACACATGTGGTCCGACATGATGACAGTCTTCAATATAATCTGATACGTTCAACGCCCTTAGTCTCGGTACCAGCTGTTTTTGGTCGTCCTCCTGGGGACTTCGGAAGTCTCCGATGTGACCAAAACCGACCGACCACCGTGTGTCAGTCCGGCACATCCAAAAACGGATGGGTTCGAGACTACAACGCCCTTACTAACTTAGGGCGAAGATAGGTCTCAGCTCCGTGTGGAGTTCTGGTACCAGGATTCCACTGCAGTCGGCTCGTGAGTTATGCCAAATTCCCGCTGATCTCTTGAATCAAAGGGCGCAACGCAACGCAACGCACTTGTGGTTTCTACGACACGGATCGGATCGCGGCCTTAACTTGCATTGCCCCACCCAGTCAAGGAAGCCAAGAAACCCCTTTACTTTTCTGGCAAGGCTATGTGTGATGTGGCATTCGATGGGCTTGTGGAAGGACGTTACGTAAGAGTTCTATTTGTCCCACATGTGCAGTCGAACGCTGTGTATTGTATCAATGAATGTAAGGATGCCGTGTTTCACGCTCATTAGGTTTTTCCGCCCTTTCGTCAGAGCGGCTTTACGATAAAAGGGCGATGTAGGGGTTACAAACTATTCCCCAATTTCTGGGCGAACTTCGCGATGGGCATACATCGCCTTTTGCAAGTTTGGAGTCTCGCAACTCTTCTTTCATATGCTAGCGCTGCGACGCGCCGTGCGGAGCTTGTTCTGAGCAATGCAGTCGTGTCTCCAGACGGTTATAGCAGGCGGTGAGTTCTAACATGCAAGCGTCTGGTTCGTCTTCTTATATTTTCTTCAGTGCCATCGTCGTCAATGGCATGACTCCCGGATCCCTTATCACAGCTAACAAGGTACGATTTCACCTCGAGGACTCATGTGCATATGGTGTATTTCGACTCACATTTCTGTTCGCAAGGGTGACCGTCTAAAAATCGATGTCCAGAACCACCTTTCGGACCCGGCTACGAACCTCAGCACATCTGTGGTAAGGTTTTCGTTACTGGAATGTATTGACGCTGAGCGCTGGTAAAGCACTGGCACGGTATATTCCAACACCATTCGAATGCGTTTGATGGCACTTCCTTCGTGACCCAATGTCCCATTGTTCCTGGGGATTCATTCCTCTACAAGTTCAATGTGGAGAACCAATCTGGGACGTTCTGGTACCACTCTCATTTCAATCTCCAGTACTGCGAAGGCCTTCGTGGGCCGCTTGTTATATATGACCCTCACGACCCATACCGTTTTATGTATGATGTTGATGACAGTATGTTCTAAAATCGTGAACCTTCGACACCACCTGACGTTTCCCCAGATTCAACGATCATCACACTGCAAGACTGGTAAGTAGATATTCTGTAGAATCTTCCCCGATTGACTGACGGGACCCAGGTATCACAAAAACGCATATGCTGTTGCCGCTGCTGATAACCCAGTAGCAATTCTTGTCAATGGTATGGGCCGGTATCCCAGCGGCCCGAACACGACTTTGTCTGTAACCAATGTGGAGCAGGGGAAGAGATATCGCATCAGGTTAATCAACATGGCATGCAAGCCACACATTCTCTTCTCCATCGATGATCACAATTTCACTGTCATCGAAGCCGATGGGCGAGCTGTAAATCCTCTCTCCGTCGACCAGATACCGATATACGTCGGGCAGAGATACTCGTTCATTCTAGAGGCCAGCCAACCTGTGGACAACTATTGGATACGGGCACTTCCTGGAAGCTATCCGTCGAACTTTACGAATGGCTTAAATTCGGCCATTCTTAGATATGTGGGCGCACCGGAAGAAGAACCAATCAACAGGACGTGGCCTCTTGTCAACGTACTTAACGAAACTGCACTCCATGCACGCGATAGTCCCGTAGCCCCAGGTCTGCCTTATCCTGGAGGAGCCGACGTTTCCATCAACCTCGTTGGATCTGTAAACATCACTGCTTTTCAGTATTTCATCAACGGCCATCTGTATATCCCACCTGAAACGCCAACCCTCCTGCAGATCCTGAGTGGAGCAAGAGGTATCGCAGCGCTGGCCAAGCAAAACACGGTGTACACTCTACCACCAAACAAGGTCATCGAAGTATCCTTTCCAACAGAGTTTATCACAACACCGGTATGCACATCCTTCTCCATTGTGTTCTCCGTTGATATTTGCGCCAGCACCCGTTCCACCTGCACGGTGTAAGTCATTCAAGTCATCATTAACTCAAATTCCTTGCGAACTCAATCGATCCAGCACGCCTTCTACGTCGTGAGGAGCGCGGGATCAAAGGCGTACAACTATCTCGACCCTGTCCAGCGTGATACAGTTAACATTGGATCGAACCCAGACAACGTCACACTCCGATTTGTGACCGACAACGCAGGGCCGTGGTTCCTTCATTGGTATGATGCTTGCCTGTTTCAATAATTAGTTGCTCACAGGTTATTTGAACAGTCACATCAACTGGCATCTTCAGAGGTAAGTTCAACCGATCTGGGCTGATGATCGTGAATGAATGCCCGATTCGTAGAGGTATGGCAGTCGTGTTCGCCGAGAATCCGAACGGGACCGCGCAGGCAGATCCCGTGGACGGTAAGCTCGCTACTCTAACATTCTTGTACACCTCGGTCTTACGGATCCGTTAGACGAGTGGAGAGATCTTTGCCCGAAATACAACAGCAGCAGCAACCACTACTGATAAACTCCAGGCTATTGTTGATTTCAGACTCTAAATAGAGTCTTTCTATCCGTACTGCACCAGTTAACATCCTTTCGCAACTTACTAAACACGACGCACCTAAACCCGGGTCAGCCTTCCCGAAAGGAAAGGGACTATGTGTAGTAGGGCACCAGTACATACATGATGAGTATTACATGCCGATGGTAGAGGATCTTGGCATTTGTCATCGATTCATCCTTTGAGATTTTTGGGCCTTGTAAGCTATGGTGCTTCCCACGACATAGCCTAGTACTAACCCCGACTTGACCTCGACCCCCGGGGTTGTATGGCCGCCCATCGCAATCTGAGGTAAAAGTCTCACTTCACTGTACATAGAAACCCGAGTTGATCGGGTGCGCCATGCGCCATTCAGCCTGGTTTGACAATCGCTCGATCGTGCACAGTTCGAATTACTGCTGGGCTATTTGTACGAGTTTGGATCCATGCCACCTCCAACCCCGTGCGCTGGCATCTCAACAGGTGAATCGTCATGGTGTCACTGAATCTGGTGATATGACCTATCTTATGTATTGTCATGATGCACACATGCCAATCGGTGATCAAACCCTGGCGCAAATATCTATATCCCCGCCGCTTGGCACGTCGGATCAGGACCTAGCCAGAGCGTAACGTTGTCCTTTTCATTGATATTAGGGCCACCTTTAAGCCGTAGCTCAGCGTAGGATGCAGCGCACCGGAACGTTGATCTGACAGCTGAGCGTATTATTGGTATCAGTACGCGCCGCCTTTTATCCATCCACTCAAGGTACGTACACGGTATCGAATCTGTGCTTTACTAACACCGACGCTCAGGAGGCTGGGGCTTATCATTTAGACCACCGGCTCAGATATGTCACTAGCCAGCGATTATCTCGACGTGGCAGTAGGACATAGGTTTGATGGGGGGTCCTCTGAAATCAGCCCAAATCTAATATCCACTCCATGACCAGTGGCCCCACCTCATTTAATCGCAGATTTAAATGCGCGCCCCACAGCGCCCATCGAACAGCCTCGGTGGTGTCGAATTAGCCCAAAGCAGCATTGGATCGTACTCGTCAGAATTCGAAGTCCAGCATCCATTTCAGGACCCCTTGAGGTATGGCGTAACGATTGCACTGACGGGCCACTCGTTTGACTATGTGATGTGGGTAGGGGCCACAGGAACTCCCCATTTTTCAGCCAGGTCGTCACGCAAATAATCGCTTGTTGCTACAGCTGAGCTTTTGTCGAAGTTAATGTTGCTGTTTCTTGGTCCCCGGATGTTATTCCATCAGATTTATGAATAAGTTGCAAGACCAACCCCGACCGGCGGAAGCTCGGACACGAATGCGACTAGTCAGTCAATCATCATTTCGCTTAGATACGTCTATCGGAAACAATATCTTATGTATTAGAAAAAAAGTGGCAGCAAACTATACTATGTATATACTCCATAGCCCCGCAGTGTGCACCATACCCCAATCTATCGAAATCGCAGCTAACCGTACACCTTCACAATGGTATAGACAATGCCCGCACTCAAAACCACGACGATCCCGATCGCAGCACTGACATAGGTCGCCAGTTCCCAAGGAAGCAGCTCAGGTGGCGGTGGTGGCCCGTTAGGGTGACGTTTCGCGTGGGTACGCTTTTCTTCCAACTTGACCACTGCTGTCCTTTTGTCTTCAGAGTCGTATGTGACACCATCTTGTCCCAGAATGACAAAGGAGGGATAGTTCTGCTCGTACCATCCCTCGATCTACAAGTCGTGGGTGAGTTGACCGGACCTGTGGATCCAGTGGGTGAGGTTACCTTGCTGCACATGACGGAAATACGAAGGAAGTTGGGGTCTTGTGGTTTCGCCTTGTGATGTATCTTGCGCGCGTAGTCCCGGAAGATGAGGGCGACTTCCCGGGGGTTTGTGGACCGCATGATCAGCTTTAGAATGCGAGAGGATCGATCTCGAGCCGTAATGCAAGAATATGAACCTCATACCTGTGCAGCTTCCGCTTTTCTGATCTTGATATTGCGCTGGAACATCTCCTGGTTCATGAAGCAAAGCGCAAGGGTGGCCATGGCCATACACGCAGGCACTGCACAAAACACGAACACGCTCTGGTTCTTGAGAAGCTTGAGGTAATCGAGCGAATCGCACGCATGGCGAAGCGCATCTAGGATCATTTCGCTTTGTGTCCAAGTTGCACGTTCCACATTGCCTTTCTGGCATAACTCCGTCAAATCATCGAAGCCGTATTTGCCCCAGATCTCTTTTGGCCAGAAGAAACGACTTTCCTCGGCATCTTCCCGGTAATCACGGATGATGTTCGTCTTTTGGAGCAAAAGGCCCATAGAATTGGAGAGTCCAAGCTCCTCGCAAAGCCATGGAGCTTCCTTTCCAGAAGCTGACCAGATAGCTGTGAGGCCTTCACCCACGAGGCCTGCAACGTAGTGACAATACAGGTCATACTCGGTGATGGTCGCAAGAAAAATCGAGCCGGTGGTCGCAGCCTTGTGGGCGTAATCAGCCATGCCGACCTCCATCTTCGCGCACACGTCCAAAATCACGTCTCGATACCTGGATTTCTCGTCATCAAAGGTCACATTTCGTGTCCGTGCACGACGTACTCGGGTTTGAGAAGGTTGACTTCCTCGACTACGGTGGCGTATTCAACCAAAAGCTGTCGATCTTTCTCTTTAGGACCGCTTTCGGTAAAGCGCCACCCAGGCGTGACGGTCTTTTCGTGAAACGACCGTAGGATAGGCTGCTTGACATCATCGGGTATGGTCATGTCGTCCTCGATGGTGTCTAATCCACGGAGTACAAGATAATATATGCAAATCTGTCATGCGAATGTCAGCAAGCGATGAAATATGGATAAAATACACGAATGCAGAATTGCCTCGTAATTGAAACGAGCGCCGAGACACTCACCGTTCGCGCAAGGTCGCCGTCAAGCTCCTTGATGACTGCGGCGAAACTTCTACTTGTCAGGTCCAAAAACGCCCAGCACCGACGCATGCTCTGTCTATCCCATCCCGAGGTTGGGTGCTCTTGTTGTGCGGTGATATCCCGTTTCTGTTCGTGGAAGAGGTAAAATTGAAGCAGAATGCGGAATTCGTTCGGGTGCGTGAGCAATAAGCCCAACATAGAAGCAATTTTTCCGATAGCCATTGTTGAAAAAAATAGGAGAACAAAACGAGAGAACGGAGAGAAGACGGCGATGGTAAAATGTTGTGGGATTGAGAGTAAGGAATGCAGTCGATGTAGTAGTGTTGAAATATAACTACGCCTCGTCGCGCCATTTCCCTTTGCGGGTAACCGCTCGACGCTCTAACCATACATAGTAATCAATGATCACCTGACTTCAAGTCTGATATCATTGTTCTTGACATGGAAGACGCTGCTCGCCCACCCGTGCGCATTCAGGCGAATGCTACGTCCACGCTCTCTCTAAAATCTGCCAAATATCGTGTGGACGAATTTTTGATCGACTTTCAGTCACGCAGTACGCCCTCCAAGGGTGGTGACGCCACCATCACTGCGCAGCTGGAAAAACTCAGCAAATCGCTCAAAGAGCAACGGGCTCGGGAACGCCGAAACAAAACAACTCAATGGTATTACCCTCCAGATATAACTCTGTGTGCTCGTCTTTTGACCCACATTCAGATCGAACTCGAAACCTCAGCCCGGTTTATGCCAGGGATGTAACATCAGGGAGCAGGTCATTCACTGGGTTAAGAGGTGGATTGCGGTCTTTTGGCAACACGAGTTCTTTTTTCTCTCGGCCGTAGGGACGATCTCAATCACCATCGGCTCATTGTATTCGGCCAGGAACTCCTCAAAATATTTTGTAAGCATACCTGTTCATAATACCACTGCATTCTCCCTCTTCGTGGGTTTGAATTTCAGAGCAGAAAGCATACAAAACTGCTTTCTGCGGGAACAGATATCCAGCAGAATTATGATCTCGTGCGGTCTGGATAAATGCCTCAGCTTTAAACCAACACTTCCCAAGCCAAGCATTGTTACGGCCACATAGTCGGGACGTGTGACACAACGCCGTCGAAGGTCGCAATTTCTCTTATTCCGACAAGAGGCCTAACGATATAGCGATCGGAAGGCTTGTCTTGCTACTCCCGTGCGAATCTGGTCTCGTCGCTCTAGTGGCATGGCCACGGGATTCCCGCGCACACTGATCAATCTGTCGTTCTGTAATCCCATCATCATTCGCAAATCTTCAGAGTGCAGTACTTCCAGCTGGGCCGTGGCCGCAATGATTTGATCGCTAACACAGGAATAATCTGGGTATCCCACGTTTCATCTTATACAGCCTTGGTATCAGCGTTTGTTGGCTTGTGGGTCCATCACAAGGATCAGCTGCACATTTACGTGACCTTATACCTGGTCTGTCGTTGCGCATTTATTATGTATCGGTTTCCGAAATGGCAACATGAGTATCATATACATATGCCCTTCCCACTCGTAAAGCTTGGGGCTGCGAGGATTGACGTTACCAGTTCTCTGACGGTTCGGCATGATGATCATATAGCAAGCTTGTTTATTTGTCCCCTTCGTGGATGAAATCCCACTCCACCAACCAGAAATGTATCACTATCGATATCGGTGTTGATCGATTGATCTCCGTCTCAGCATCGTGTGCCATGGCGACACACACCCTCTGGTTCAATGAATGGGAGATGCAGCAGAAAATATTCTCAAACGACCACATCAAGCCAGCAGGCCTGCCATGTGCGAACCCAACACGCTCCTTTTGGGCAAATTCCTCTCCAGATGCCAATCCGCTGGCCCGAGAGGGCAGCACTGGGCCGTTGGCCACCGACGCAGACGTGTGCATCATCGGTTCGGGTATTACGGGCGTCGGCGTGGCTTACCATCTTTCCGAACTCGTCGAGACAGCCTTGAACGTGGAACGTCGGTCACCACTCAAGGTGGTCATCCTCGAGGCGAGAGACTTTTGTACGTATCCTTCTCATGCCTATCCATTACTCGCTCGGCGTTGGATGCGATAAGAATAATAAACTGACCTTCTCCTAGGTACAGGCGCGACAGGTAAGCCTATCCACCAATCTTAATCGGATGGTTGTCGATCTCTTCCGGAACTATCATGGCCTAGGTCGAAATGGTGGCCACATAACCCCTGCCGCCTTTTATGAATTCCACACCCGCGCGACCAGGTATGGTCTCGAAGAGGCCAAGCGATCGTACGCATTGGAAGCCCACACCGCATCGTCGCTCGTGGGTCTCATCCAAGAACACGGATGGACAGACGACGTCGATCTCGTGCGTGGCGGCCACATCGATCTCTTCTTTTCGGATCAAGAAATCGAAGAGGCACGTCGCGATCGCGAAACGGCAGTAGAAGCAGGTTGGCCTCTGAACGGTGCCACTATGTTGAGCAAGGAAGAGGTCGAAACTGTAGGCGTTTGGCACCTGTTCACTGATCGTGATATTTTCCCACTCTCGGTTGATACCAGACGTATGGCGCGCGCTATCCAGGGGTAAAAATTCCAGGTGACAATGTCTGGCCACTCAAGCTCGTCACAAAACTCTACCAAAAGGCGAAGTCGCGCACGGGCCCGCGCTTTGAGCTCACCTTGCACACTCACACGCCCGTCACTGCGATCGAAAACATCGAATCGGACAGCACGCGCAAGTACGCGCTTTTGACGCCCCGGGGGACCATCGCATGCTCGCGTGTCGTTCACGCCACGAATGCCTTTGCCTCTCATCTCCTCCCCTTTTTAGCGGGTTCTCGGGGAATTGTGCCCGTTCGTGGACAAGTTATTGCGACTCGCGCCTCTGTTAGTACAGACCAGATCAAAACCCCTAGCTGGACCGGTAACGAGGTAGGGGCATATTCGTGTATATCGTTTTCCTCCTTCCTTTTCGCTGTGCCTCTGCATCCCATTCATACTTGCGTGCACAGCACAGTGAATACTGGTTTCCGCGTCCCGTCAAGACAGTCGATGAAAGTCCCCTGATCATCCTCGGCGGTGGGCGTGAAGCTGCCAGCCCCGCCTTCGAGACCTACGTGGACGACGATACCAAATGTAATCCCAAAGTCGGAGAAACCCTCCGAGAGTTCTTACCCACGGTGTTCGAGGGCAAGTTTGAACGTGGAAGAGAGCCCGAGATGGAATGGGTACGTACGTGTGCATATGCCTGTCCATCGTTTATCTTGGATCTCACCATGATTTGACCGCGCTTGTGTCCTTTCCTAGACGGGAATCATGGCGTATACTGCGATGGGGGATCCATTCGTACGTTTGACCGTCCGCTGGCCAGAAGCGTTTATGAGCGCGTCTCGATGGCTTCCTTAGATCGGACCTGTCGATAGATTGCCTGCGGCACAGCTTGGGAACGATGCCGCGCAGTACGCAGGTCAGTTTATCGCTGCCGGTTATTCAGGGCACGGTATGCCACGTGCGTTTGCATGGTGAGCAGTTTCCCTCGCATGCACGGGTTGGGGTGACTTGTAATCTCCATTCTTGTTCTTTCCAGTGCCGAAGTGGTCGCACAGATGATAGCGGCAGAGTTGGCAGGCACAGAGTGGACGCAACCAGAGTGGCTTCCGACGCGGTATCTCACTTGGGAGGAACGAGGGGCGATGAGACACAACTGACGTTTTCACATCCTTGCCTCTGATAGTAGTCCGCTGTGTACTAAGAATCCGCCCAGCCTGCTTTATCGGCGATTCCATTTGATCCCTCCACTCTTACCCCTTCCGGGTCATCCCATGGGCATCGTTGTGATCCAACTTCGACTTGCAACCCGGTATTCCTGGATCCTTTTCCATGGTTTTCACCTCGGAAAATCCTCGAGGTTTTACGTAAGAAACGGTAACATCGTGGGAATATTCTTCTAAGGACCATAAGTCGTCGTCGTCGTCGAGAAGCTTGTTCGTTAGTATCTAGGAATGGCTGTTGTGTTCGTCGCCTTCGGTCTGAGTGTTTGAATGACTCCAAACGGTACGGTGGACGTTCTTCTGGTGAGCTCAGTCATCCTCTTTTTTTTTTCTTCCGACGTCCGTGCGTGGAAAATTGTGGCTGTGAACGTTCGTCGCGTGATTCTGATGACCTAGAGTTTTTCCTTTGCCTTTCATTCATTCATATACGAGGTATTCACTTACGAGGTACCCAGTGCGATTGGGTTGTGAACATGAGTTTTCGAGGTTGTTATGAGACGATCAGCTTACCATCTCCATTCAGAGGTTGGCAGAATCCTTTGATTTCCAGTGCGCAGCACCGCTCGATAGTGAGCCTCTTGCAAGGTTATGGCCTACACTGTGGGCCTATTCTGGTTGTTTGTTTCGAAACGTTTGATACTTTTTTGGCGTTTTGCGCAATGCTGACGCTGCAACGACGGAGGACTCGCGCCCGTCGTCGCCCGCAGCGCCGCCACGAGATTTGTGGTCCTCGATACTCGATTCCGTGTTCTCGTCACGCTCGATCCCATCCAAGCAGGTCCTCGTCCTCGGACCACCCTCGTTGGGCAAGTCCGTCCTCGCGTCTGCGCTCCTCCAGAAGCCCGCTGTGACGGACGACAGCAAGGGCGACTCGTGCACCGATTTCGCGCTGGGGTATGGCTGGGCTGACATGCATGATGAGGAGGACGGAGGTGTGTCTGTTTCGAGCCCGGTTGTTGGACGAACTGAGGTCCATCCTGGACTAGATACGCTGGCGCGGCTGTCGGTGTACACGGTGCCCTCGGACGCCAAGGCCTACTCGGCCCTCCTGCCGCACTTTTTGCCCCTACAGACGGCACTCTCACACACGCTCGTCATGATCGTGCTCGACTGGACGCGCCCATGGACGTTCATGGAGGATCTACAGACGTAGCTCAGGTGGGTCGAGCAGTGGGCAAAGGGGGACGGCTCGCGCGAGGTCGAGATCGTACACGAGGAGAACCGCAAACGACGTACATCTTGTTTGTCACGGCACGAACCGATCTGGAACGCTGTGTAGTACAGGCGCATCTGCAGCACTACACGGAACCGTCGGCCGACTCGCTACCTACCACGTCCAACTTGACGTCAAACACGGTGTTGCCATTGGGCCCTGGGACGCTCACGCACAACTCAGCGGGTGTGCCGATCATCGTTGTCTGCAGCAAGGCGGATCTCATCGACGAAGGGAGCGATCTCATCGGTGCTGGGGCAGCCGGGATGGGAACGATGGTCAATGGTAAGGGGGGTGAGTGGGAAGAGTGGACGGATGGGGTCATGCAAGTCCTCCGTACGATATGTCTGAAATGTAAGCCGTCTCTTCTGCAGTATTTGCCTATCCCACACATTGCTCACACTACAACTCACCAGTCACTTCTCATACAGTCACTGAATCAGGCTGGGCGCAAGCCAACGAAGAAAAAGATTCGGACTTCAGTAATTTATTCTGTAATACTATGTTTTCGTACACAATTGGTCAGACGTTTAGGGTCCAGGGACTGCCCGGAGGGCCTTGCTATTAATTTGCTGCCATCGATTTCCCCAAACGTTGTCCGAGTCAGCAGAATTTCATTCTGGGAACACCAAGGTTGTTTTTTTTTTACAACGCATCCCTTACACTAGCCCAAGTAGCCTGACTGAGTCTACTTACAGGAAAATATCTTAAAGCTCGAACGGAACATCGTGACCAACTCTAGCGTTAACATAACAGCTACTCCCCCACTGCCTGTCGGTGCTTCCAAAGCACCAACGGCAGGGCGGTGGTGTATACATAGTCCAAAGTAAAATGGGGATCGCACGTATTTTCGTCATCTCTTTCCGGCACAAAGTTAAAACCTGGTATCATTTTGTCCCGTCTGTCGTGTCCCAAGCGTGCCGAAATAAATAGAATTCGAGTTACTGTCGCCATATATCGTGTGATCGAACCAAGAGGCATCAAACCTGTCGTTAACAACGGTGAGCCCATCCTGAACATAATAACTCAGGCAGCTACACGCACCCAGGTGGGGTCAGAAATCTTATCGGTGGCGGTCGACTTCCGATATGGACCCTGACAGATCATGTGGTCAGCGCTCTCTTCGCATCAGGGTCATCACTTGCAAATGCAAATGCCGTGATGGTTCATTTTTCGAGAGCTGTGCTCACCAGTGCGATTACGTCGTGCGCCGTTGAATCACTGCCGGTGGTTGTCCCGCCGACATCTGCATCCATGTTCCGTAATTTGGGTTTGAATTGGAGAACGGAGTTGCCAGAGCCGGGCAGTGGCTCTCTGATGTATTGTCTAGAGTTCAGTCTGTATCCGAGTCAGTAAACGATATGCCAAGTTGCATGGACATGCTTACGTGGCGAGGAGTGTGTTGGTGTATGCTGACCCGAGCAGGACAGATTTGATAGCAGGTCAGTCGTGGACTACGAATGCAAAAAATAGAGCACCTTTTGATCCCGAGGCACTGAGTATTTCGAACCAGAACTTCGTTGGTGAGAGCACATACTATGAGAAGTCAGCTATCTGCAGTGGTGATTGCTTGCTGTGCACACGAGGCACAGGCACGGCGATGGACTTAACATACAATGATCAACACCGTTAAGGAAAGTGTGCTGGAGAATATGTACATTCTGAGTAAATCATTGGGCATAGGGGAGGTCACGACGGACCTTGTGATCAATCCATTTGATATGGTATACATCGTGACTTTATTGATCATGCGATCCGTTCTATGGTCGATCATCAGTCGTTCCGAGGCGAGTGAAAGGGCGTGGTGGTATGAACTTACTGCATAAATCCACTACGGTTACGGTGGAGGAGATACGTGATGGAAGCAGCAGTGATGAGATCGGTCGCACTCGTCGAAATTTCACCTGCATATGTGGTCCACTGCAACAGCACGACATATTGCGGTGGGTAGAGTAATAAGACGGCACCATGATTAAATGTCGCAGTTGTCTTGTGAGCATTACGGGATAGACTTACGCGTTGCTTCGGGAGTTGGGACAGGGACGTGATCGAGGTTTCACTGTGAATGTGCGTCAGAAGATCGACATGAATGTGTTAACGGCACACGCACCTTATTGTAATGGCGGCTAGAGACGAAAAAAGCTGTTTAACATCGATCGATCGTAGTTCTGTGAACTCTTACTTATGGCAATACCTGTCAAAGCAAGATGTGAGTCCCGCTCTGCAGCTGATTGGCGCTTTGTGCGAGGCAAGTGTACTTACTAAGCGAGAACGTAGATATCACCCCCTACGTGGAAAGCGTAAGCATGTACTGCACTAGTGATAACTTGAGGAGTTGCCATACAACGACAACGGAGACGGGCCACCACTTATTGTTCACTAGCAGGGTTTAGGTAATCAGACAGTCAAAATATTCAAGTGGGTTTCTGAACTTACAAACTTGGATACGGTATGCCAAAAATCTGTTTTATGCGATGTCGTGTCAGGTTGTACAAGCGAATGTCCGGGATTCAACCACTTACAGGTGGACGATGAAGGCTACAAGACCGCTCACGAGAGGTTCGACCTTGAAAGTAAAAAGAAAGGCGGAATATCAGGATGCGCCTTGCGATGACAATTGGAAACCCCTCACCGCAATACTCCTGCATGGAGTCGATCAGCGCTCATGAATTTTATTTCAGTATGAGTCGTGACTCACCACACCAACGAGGTGACACCCTGAAGATTGTCAAAGTAGGTGATGAGGTACGTGTAAATGGCGTGGGAGTAAAGCGCGAGCGATAGCGTATCCAAGATCCTATTATGAAGTTAGGGTGAGTTTCCCCAGGACAAGATGCGAATAAACTTGCAATAGAACGGCAACCTAGTTCAGAGTCGCGTCAGCGAGATCTCCGGTTCGACACCTCAGTGACGGTACCCACCAATGACTTCAGAAAGACGGTATCATTTGGGTAGGAGCGATACTGACCGTGCGTGACGTAGTCGAAAAGGTAAGCCTCGGCTCGAGAGTAGGAGTGTAGCAGCTCACGTAGAAGATGCCTTGTAGGATGGTCACTCCGAGGAATCTGTATTTATACAATGACGGCCTCGACGTCAGTGACTTGTGTCGCTCAGTGCATCAATGAATGTGTACTCACACGGACGCGATTATAACACCAATGAGGGCTGCCCCCAATGTGGGTCCCAAGTCGATTTGGGGCAAAGAAAAGGTTGGAATGCTAGACGATGACATTGCCCACTGAGGATTTCAGCCGAGTTGGTGTACGTTTGCTGCAGCTCGAAAGTGCCCAAGGTTAAATATATGACTGGGGTCTCCGGGTTCTACTCTCGGACCGCTTCTCATCTCGAGAAGCTTGGAAACCATCATGATACACAGCCAACGACTATGACAGGACCTTGATATGAATTCTGCACAGAGAACAGTGATGGCAGGCACAATTGTGTGCGCGTCTTGTGTTCATTAAGCATCTTTCGTAAACCAATTGTGCTGGGCGGGGCTATGCCCTATCTCTGATCTGATGGCCTACTCGAAATGTGTGAGGCCCGTCGACGTGCTAGAACGTAGTTGCACCCCCGCTAGATAGAGTGGTCGGCAGCCTTGGGATTGGTCGGTGCCAGCCCATATGTAGATGGGAAACGAGCAGCTACAATAGAATTCTGAATGCGCGGGGTTCGAGGTGTATGCACTGCCCCGCTTACGGGGGGTACGTTACTATGGGCCTAGCCCAAGTTTGCACATGCCTCGGGGGCCCTGCCCGGAGCATGACCTGTACCGGTGAATTACGAACATGATCAGCAGAGTACCCTGGAGCCTTGAGGTCTAAAGGCCTGACCCTCTACCTCGCAGTTTGACGGGCCACGATGACTGCCAGTGGTAGCCCGGTGACTAGGTTCGCACCGCGGTGATGGTACTCCGGCCCGGAATCCCAGCGTCTTTGAAGGTAGCATTCAGCTGTGTTTGGGCAACAGCTTTGTGCTATACGTGGCATCCATCTCGGGCCTCATGAGGCGCAGATCCCTAATGCTATGTGTGAGTGGGAAAGCTGAGGCCGTACTTTTGCGAGCTTTGTGGATTCGTCACTGTTATTACCACCTAGAGTTTGCGAGTCCGAGGGTTTCTGGTGGGTTACCGGTTACCATTCGACGACTTGACAACGTTCTCTGTCAAGATAATATTTATTTATTTTCCGTGATGTCCATCTCCGATGTCAACTGTTTACTCTAACCCGCCGACATAGTACCGCCCCCCGCCCAACTCTATTCTCCCATATCGCATCTGATCGCGAGCACACCGCTCAAGAATGTCCAGATTTGTGCGCGCCTCCAAGTATCGGTATGATCACGTCTCTCTCGCGCTCAGCCATACGCATGTCCGCAACCCAACCCCGCACTGATCTCGTTATCGCGCCCTCAGACACGTCTTTGGACAAGCATCCAAAAAGGAGCACAGTTACGATAATGTCAAGGTGTCTTCCAGCGCCTGGGACACCAACCTCATCGCTGCATCTGCAGTACGTGCCTACCGCCCAGAGTGCGTGCCTGCCACTGATTTTTTATAGCGTTACATCAGTGTGAACTGGTCTGCGTCCGGTGGTGGTGCCTTTGCCATACTTCCCCTCCCATCCCCGTTTGGTTCGAGTCGATATGATATTCCTGCAAAACTCCCTGATATCATTCCCCTGGCTCGTACTCATACGGCGACTGTTCTCGACACCGCTTGGTCGCCTGCCAACGACACGCTCGTCGCTTCTGCCTCCGAAGATGGCACTACCCTCCTTTGGAAAGTTCCCGACGGTCTCTTTGATGGTTGGACCTTGGATACTTGGGAGCCCCAGGACTTGGAGCCCGTCGCGAGGGTCGACGTGAGCCCAAAGAAAGTCGGACAGGTTCTTTGGCATCCAACAGCCGCCAATGTGCTCGCAACCGCATCTGGCGACCACCTCGTAAAGCTTTGGGATCTTGCCGATCCATCGCGTCCTCGCTCCTCTTTGAACAGCCACGCTGATACCATCCAGTCCCTTGCATTCAA
Source organism: Sutorius eximius (assembly GCA_038089815.1). Classification (NCBI taxonomy): domain Eukaryota; kingdom Fungi; phylum Basidiomycota; class Agaricomycetes; order Boletales; family Boletaceae; genus Sutorius; species Sutorius eximius. The sequence continues at coordinate 11,930 of JBBPLN010000136.1, read as the reverse complement.
CGCGACCGGCACCATCCTCGCGACCACGTGCCGAGACAGGAAACTACGTCTCTTCGATCCCCGTGCTGGTGGCGACCCCGTCCGTGTCGCAGAGGGCCACGGCGGTATCAAAGGTACCAGAGTGGTTTGGATGGGGGAGCAAGACCGCATCGCTACTACCGGTTTCAGCAAGATGAGTGACCGGCAGGTCAGCGTTTGGGAAACCGGAGGGCGGCTTGGGGCCATGAAAACCCTTACGATCGACCAGAGCGCTGGTGTCATCATGCCATTCTGGAGCGATAATGGCATTCTGTTCCTTGGTATGTCATCACGTTCCCTAGTGTTTGTCGTGTTGATCGATCATTTTCGTGATAGCTGGCAAGGGGTCTGTCTTTTGCTACGGAAATTGGACTTGTTGCTGACCTGGTGTTCGACAGAGATGGCAATATTCGGTATTACGAGTACGAATCCGACTCGTTGCACTTCCTCGCGGAGCACTCGACCTCGAACCCTCAGCGTGGCATGTGCTTCCTTCCTAGGCGGGCGCTGGAAGTCTCGGAATGCGAAATTGCAAGAGCGTTTAAGGTTACCAGCAATGGGGTCGAGCCGATCGCGTTTATTGTTCCTCGTCGGGTGAGCGTCCATTCCGCATCGTGGCCCGTGCGATCTTTGCAGGCTAAACTAGCGTCTTCCATCCAACGCAGGCTGATTCCTTCCAATCGGACATCTACCCTCCTGCGCCGTCTTCAGAGCCATCCTTGACTGCCGCCGAGTTCTTTGCTGGAAAGACAGCCCCGGTGAACCTTGTTAGCCTCGAGAACGGCGCTATATTCGCAGGGAACGATGCACCATCTGCGCCAGCTGCTATATCTGTCCTGCCTCCAGTCCCAGTCCCAGTCCCAGCTCCGCTACCCGAACCGACCTTCACCCCCGCTGTGACAAGATCAACGACGACAGCTACTGCGCGTTCTGATTCACTCCCCGTGAACACGCCAATTGTAGACTCTCTTGAAGACAACGTGCGTTCTTGTATAAACGTTGACGGTAGATCCGACGTTCATTGTCTCCAGGGAAATCCTGTGCTCCAAGAGGAAGTTGATCGTCTAAGTGACGAACTTCGCGAAGCCAGACAGAAAATTCGTAACCTCGAGCTTCAAGTGGAGGGCTTGAGGGCGAACGCGAAGAAAGCTGCGCAAACGTTGATGGAAGGATAGATCTACTGTAGAGAAGTATACCAAGAGATTTGTTTAGCCTGTAATTCCTGACTCTCACCAACATCGTTCCTGGATTTCTGACTACACACGAGGCCTGGCTGACCGAAATGGTAGTCGACACACGTGCGACTTTGACCCGAGCTCGTAAGATAACCAACGTATGCGATCCCTGACATTCCCGCCCTTCCTCGACGTTCATCGCGCTACCCGTTCTTGAGTCCTAAATCAACTCTCGCGACAGTCTCGGCGCACACACTCAGCTTGCCAACAGAGTCTGTGTCGAATCGACACTGACTCGTCCACAGTTGGACACCCGCGGTCCGCAAGGAGTCACTCCAGAGTGTCTCTTAGCAGACCCGTCCAACTCAGCTTTTAGCACTGCATGAGCCTTCTCCATGTCTACTTTACCCTCCGCAATCAACAGGCGTTCCAGCGCCTCCTCGAACGGGACCGCTCGACCCCGAACCCCCACGCCAGTCAGAGTGCCAGTGCTAGCAAGTCGTGGACGCGCAAGAACATCGCCTCCGCACTTGAAGTGAATGCGTTCGACAATCTCGGGCGTACTGTATTGCATCTCGCATGTGCATCCACCGAGCCTGCCAGCTTGGAGTATGCGCACATGCTGCTCGCACATCCGTCTATCAACGTCAATCTCACCGACAAAGAGAACCACTGGACTGCGCTCCACCGGGCATTGTATGCGGGTAATATCGAGGCTGCGTGAGTGTTGTGCGCACTGTTTTGGTTTTGCTGGTCTGCTCATGCGAGGCGTTGTAGGGTCATGTTACTCAAGCGCACGGACATGGACACGTCTCTCAAGGATAGTGAAGGTCATACGGCGTTTGACCTCTACAATTCGACCGTCCGGAGCGCGAGTCCGACATCGCTCGAGGATGGTTACGCCGAGTTGCTGACATGGGGTGCGAATCGGTGGGTTCTCTCGTGGATAAAGTAGACCGAAAATACTCATGACATCATTCGCAACGTGTAGAAATGCCGCTTTGGGTCTCGGGGACAGCAACGATCGCACGCATCCGGACCACGTTGTTATTCCCAAGCGGGATGCACCACTTCCTACAGATCGTACGCTAGAAGAGCGATTCCGGCAGGTCAAGGTGCGGGACGTCGGCATGTCGAAGTTGCACACCGGTGAGCTTTACCTTGTGCGAGTACCGCGACTTGTTTAACGATATGCAGTCATCCTCACGGACGAGCCGCGTGACAACGTTCGTCTATGCGGATTCGGCAGTGGCGGGCGGTATGTGTCCTTGTGTCCCCCTTTTTCACGTCCAATCTCAACCTTTTCAGCCTTGGTCCCTTTTCTCACACCCTTTATTCCCCAACACCATTCGTGCTTTCCTCGCATTCCATCGTGTCGGTCGCCCTCGGTCAAGATCACACCCTTGCGCTGACAAGTGCAGGAGAAATTATAAGTTGGGGATTAAATCGGTTCGCTCAGCTCGGATATGTTGTCGAGTCGGGTCAAGGAGGTTCAGCGGACGAGTCGATACAAACGTCGCCGCGCAAGATCTCTCACTTGAAGAAAGAAGTTATCAAAGGCGTCGCCGCTTGCAAAACTGCAAGTGCTTGTTGGTCGGATAGTGAGGTGTGGACGTGGGGCACGAATGGTGGGCATTTGGGTGGGTTTATTGTAGAGCACATGTGAGTAGGTCCTGACGTACGTCGTCCGCGCTCCACCAGGGTATAGCAAAACTGCGAGTCCCGTCCAAATCCTTCCTCGCAAGGCATCGATCATTACGCAGCCAATCCGTAACATTGCGATGTCGGTCAGTTTCTCGATCGCGTTCAAGTGTCGAGCGACGAACTGACGAATTTTGACCCTTCAGGAAAGCGCGATGATATGCCTCCTTATGACTGGGGAAGTTGTGTGCGTTTGGAACGGCAGTCTTTCGAAGATTAGGTACGCGGGCAAGTACGGCTCACTAGCGTATGTTGAGTTGGATTTTCAGTTTCCCCGCAAATGCATTCCCGTCCAAGATCTCGGCGTACCGCCCGCCCCAAGTTGTCCACACCCCGGCGATTAAGAAGCTCGCTTGCTGTGACGACCTGTTCGCAGCACTCTCCTCACATGGCGAGGTATTCACATTCTCTCTCCCGACTGTCACCGAAGCGGAAGGGAGCGGCAGAGGCTTGGTGAAGTCTCAGCGAGAGCGAGCATGGGCACTGAGAAAGCAGTCCACCAGTGTGCGAGTGCGTCATCTACAGCCGGGCTGTCATCTCCCCTCTCATTCATCAAAATCACGGTTGCCGGCTATCAGGACGTCGACATTGGTGGCGACGGCGCTCTGATAGTTTGCACCCAGTCAGGACACGTGTTTGTTCGTTCCCGTAATCTGAAGGGCAGCGCGACGGCGACTGGGACAAAGGCGTTCAAGTTTCAGCGCGTCGCACATGTGCAACGAGCGGTTGCGGTGTGTGCTAACAGCACGGGCGCCTTTGGCGCCCTTCGAGTTGACTACAAGCCGCCCCCGATCAACGTGACTGGTAGGCGCTTTTCGGCCGACATGGCTGCGATCGCACCTTATATCCTTCCCGAACCCATTGGTTCGGCGCGCCCAGACGTGAAGATAGCGCCGGATGCGATTGCTGGTGTTGATGATGACCCAGAAGACGCGTCGATTGTCGACGACATTAGCGAAGTGGCCAAGTTGATGGCCGTCCTGCACAATCAGGCGCATCAAACGAAGTCAGTCGCAAAGGGCCGCAAGCATGGCGCGGACCTTATCCTGCGTGTTGGTACCACATTCGAGACATCCGCTCACCGCATCGTCCTTGCCGTTCGTTGCGTGCCTCTTCGTGAGGTACTTGGTGGCGATGGATCACTCCGTGACACATCGTCTGGGGTCACCTTGGTACTCAACCCGCGACCGGCGGATGCATCACTAGCACTAGCACTTCCAGTACTCCACGTCACGGGAGTCAACTCACTTTCGTTGCTCATCCTCTTGCATTACCTATATGCTGACGAAGTTCTTGCGGTGTGGGATCGCCGTATCGGATCGCACTTCGAGACGCAATTTTCGGCCCTGGGCTTATCAGTAACTCAGGTAAAGGCGGATCTCGCTACGCTGGCTCACTTGCTGCACCTCCCACATCTCACGTTGGCGTTGCAATTCGTTGGGAAACGTGCCGCGAAACCGTCCGCTGACGGTGATTTCCACTGGCTTCTTGACCACGCGCAACTCGTGGGTTCATTGCGGCGAAATGTCTGCGAAGACCCCTTGGCGCCCGACGTCGCACTGCATCTCGCTGATAAGGCGGTTTACACCCACTCCCTTGTTCTCCAGGCACGATCCGCGTTCTTTGCCGCGTTCTTCACCGATCCGGACTGGACTGCTCAAAGGAGGGATGGCGCAGGCGTGGTCGACATCGAAATGGGACATCACAAGTGGCAGGTGATGCAGTTCGTGCTGTCGTTCGTCTGTTTTGGTGAAGAGACCCCGTTTGAAACACTCGGTGAGTGACTCTGGATTCGCAACATCGCTCGTGTCGACCGATTTACAGATTTCGTGGACAACGTCGATGAATTGCTCGAGTTTATGTTTCTTGTGATATCCGCTGCCGTTAGTTCTCCCGTTTGATTGTCCACAGTCGCTGACTCTTTCTAACTAGAACGAGCTACTCTTGACTCGGCTGGTCCTTCGATGTTCTCAGATTATCCTCAAGTATCTGAATCCGTGCAATACGTGCTACCTACTCACGGAAGCCATTCATTTCAACGCGGTAGATTTGGCCGATCGCATCCAAAGCTACATGGTCGCCAATCTCGAGATGCTAATCGAGTCGAGGATCCTCGATGACCTGGATCCCCGCGTGGTGCGTAAGCTCTCGGAACACACGTGCGCCGAGCAGACAGCCCAATCGCCTGTGTCTCGGTCTGGCATGCTGGGACGGACAGCGCTGGAGAAGCACAAGGAATGGCTTGCGCTGCAGGATATACCGGTTCCCATCATCCCGAGTCAGAAACCATGGTCTACAAGGGATTCGTCCAAGATATCGCCATCTAGTTCAGCAAAGAAGTTGGCGGGCCGACAATCAGTGCTGAATTCGCCAACTACGAGTCCGATGCTTCGTCCGTCGCTGGCGCCATCCGCGGGAGACGAGATATTCGTGATGGACGATGCGGAAGGGGGACCACTTCTTAAACCGAATTCGGGGAACGCAAGTGGGGCGGAGGAGACACCCGCTTCGACCATTGGGCTTGCGAAACCGGGGTGGAAGAAGAATCCAGCGAAGCCTCGGTGAGTGATCTGTAGGCATGCCTTGCCTTTTCCTTACAACTTGCGTAGCACGGACCTCAAGGCAATCATGGCGGAGGCAGAGAACGGCAAGAGGCAGATAGGCACAAGAACGGTTGCCAGCCAAGGATCCAGTCTCGGTGTAAGCACAAGTGGAGGCGTAGGTATAAGCCCGAGTATACCTACGGATGCTGCCCAAGGCGCTGGTCCATCGCGACGGCCAGGACCGACCCCTGGACAACGTTGGCCATCAGACACCCTGCCAACACCACGGCGCGTACCGTCAGGGCCTGCAACACCGACCAAGGCCGAGCTTTCCTCGACAGCAACGCCAAGTCGTACGAGCATTGCTGCTCGAACTACTCAGGCCACACAGGAGAGCCCAGGTCCTTCACGGCCAATCATGGGCCCCGTCATTACGCCTGTTCGCCAGACACAAAATGCGTCTGGGTCCACGAGCACCAGTAGCAGCTCGCGGAAACCATCGTACGTACCTGTACTTTTTCATAGCGCCTTCGTGGGTCGACGGTCGTCGCCTGTTTGTTTCAGGTTGGGTGGTGCATGGACGCTGCCATCCGTACAACCGATTGCAATGCCAACCCCCAGCTCGACGACCGTTTCGTTTGCGGAGATACAGCGGATGCAAGAGATGCAGGGGGCGGCCACTATCCTCAAGGATAAGCGATCGTTACGTGATATTCAGGAAGAGGAGCGAGCGCGTCAACAAGAGGCCGACTTCCTGAAATGGTGGGCCGCAGAAGAAGAGCGTGTGCGACTGGCGACGTTGGACCAGGAACACGCGCAGGCCCATGCGCAGGTGACGGATACTCATGCTGGAGCTAGCCCCCAGAACAGAAACAGAGGTGACAAGGCAAGAGTTCGCAGGGGCAAAGCAGAGACACGGCCCGAGAGAAGTTCATCGGGTGTGGTGACCCAGCAGCGAGAGTCACGCGGCCGACGGAGACTACGACACAGAGCGTGGAGAGGAGGCTAACCAAATACCCACATCTTGAGAACGTATGGAAAATATGCTATAGATATGTATGGTACCGCATGGTAAGTCGTCCCAGTCCATCCATCTTAGCGGCCATACAAATTTTACCAGACTACGTGACATATGTTGCGATATAGATTCACTATGCGTTGATATTCTAGGCATACTGGGCGAAAACTAATCACGTAGACATGGTTTGTGCTAGAGATCTGATACAGTTATATCTTGCATCTGTAATCTCGCACTGTTGACAATTGATCGTGTTCAGGCTGTTGCGGGATGGAATCGTCACGATTCCAAGGGTCAATCAACCGATTCCGAGTCGAATTACCAACTGCCCCTTGGAGCGACGAATCTTCCAAATCGGATGCTGGACTGCGGGCTCCCCGTGCTCCCCCCGACCACATCCATAGCATCGCAACCCTGACATGCCAGGCGCTGGGAACAGGGTATTTGCACCCCATCTCCTTTCTTGCATTGTCATTCTTTCTTGCCTGTCTCGATGCACTACGGCCCCCAAACACAAGGGAAACATTGACCGCCTGTACGTTCATGTGCACCTAATGTGCGCCCATGTGGGATCATGATGATACCTTGCGAGGAGAACGGTGCCTCTGTATCCCCATTTCGAAGGGGGTAGGGCATTACAACGGCCGATGATGGATGTGGCATTTGCACGCTTCCACTGTTTCGAACGAGTGCATCAGTCCATGAACATCCTTGGGGTGCGATCGCACCGCAGCTTTCCTCGGGTATGTGCAAATAGTCCATCGGCTGCCTTGGACTACAATTGGAAGATTAGATGGCGTTACAGAGTGATATTCATTTCCCGTCGTTTTGGGTTTCGAATGGCGCAAGACCCGATATGGTTAGTATCTGGAAACCATGTGGATGATCGTCCAAGGCGGGTGGCCCTATTCTGCGGGCTTCGCACTGGAGGATGCGATTGCATCAACCGTGCGCACTGCGTCGGGGACTGTGTGGACATTTTTGGCCTCAAGAGACTTGGAGTAAGAGGGTGAAGGAGGGATTGTCCCGGAGACCTATGAGCCTACCGCTAGACCTGAGCGTGGGTCTTGCCGCAGAGGATTGTTCCGATCTTGCTTCTGGCGGTAGCCCAGCCTTCGGGACCTTGCGAGCATCGAGTCGGCCATGCAGTTTGGACACCACGAGGTTCCCTCCGATGGATACGTCGCTCTGGACGCACGCTATCCAAGCCGTTTCACAAGCTTTCGATCATTGTCGAGACCCAGAATGACGGTCTTGCAGTTGATATCGAAAACCCTCTAGAACGACGACGTGATAGCCATAGGCACGATCAGGATGTTGTCGTGGGGGACTAAAAATATTAGCAGACCTTGTCATTGCCGTGCACAGCGACGAGTACGCTCCCACCCGCGCTGGCAAGGCGGTTTCGATGACCTTTCCTGGTGGAAGTTCAGAGACGCTGCCGTTTGCCAGTGGAGTAGGCTCGCGTTTCGGGCGCAACTGACGATCTGCCATAGCACATGCAGTGACAGGTCATAATACGGGACGGAATTAAGTGGGTGACCTGCAGTGAGCCTGGTGAACCTGGAAACCAAATTGATACTCACGTCTGCTTGGCCTGGTTCTGGGACACTGGGTGCGCCAGGAGCGATCAAAGGGCGGGCTCGACTCCATTGTTGGGTCTTCTGGAGTACCTGGATACCTCAAAATAGCCGAGCCTCTCCCACCTTTCGACATCTGGTTTGGGTAGCACCCGAACCCAGTAGTTGTCCACTGTCCGCTTTGCAGTCACCACGACAGAATAGCGTTATGCAGCCGACACGAGTCGGCGACCAAGGCTCCGTCTCGACGCTGTCCGTTTCAATCACAGTCATTGGATATCGATCGATCATGGAATTGGATCATCGGTCAAACAATGTCCCCAGTGTGAAAATGATGACGCTTCCATTGTTCGACGTCGATGACAACGAGGAGCTCAGGTCCCGAGGGCAATGGTCCTTCGCCGCCGTATATTGATAAGTGTCGAATCTTAACTAAACGGGCCCGTCAGTCTCGGAGAAGGCTCGCAATACCTGTAGTGGGGCGGTTAGGCGCCTACTGCAAGAAAGAAATGAATTGCTCGCTGGTCCTAGAGTGTAATCACGGTGTTTGCTAAACGCTTCGAGAATACATCGACGAAAGACCTAAACCGGCGCGCACACGTTATAATCTTTGTGCAGGTCGTCTCGGCCATATAAATCTCTGGGCCGATCTAGTCCTGTGCGTTAAATTCGTATAAAAAGCTTTCGGAGGTTTTGATGAGGCACGAGCAGCACCTGAAGCACTGTTAACCCAGCTTAACCTCCTCCGGACCATATAATGCCAGCGGGGGCATCGATTTAGTATTTTAGTATTCAAGCATACAGAAATCGTTCGACCACACTGAGCATGTTGGTGTCCATCGACTTGTCTTTGAGAATTTGCCACGATGATTTTGGAGTCATCGTCCTTCAAATAACCGAGCTTGAAGAACAGCTTTTTCCCTCTTCGCAACTGGGGGGTATCTTCGTGACACCGTCGGTACAACCTTCACGGAAAGGACCTAGGGGAGTTCAGGTGACTTTTATTGACAGGCTCTAGGCCTTGATGGCCTCAAGTGCCCATAGTACCTGTGTGTGAAAGGCACCTTTCCGCACAATCAAAGCAAGTTCAAAATTGCCACCGTTGATCGATACTTGCAGTCGCCATCCTACAGAGTATGCAGCCCAGAAAAAAGGCGGAGTCTGATGGAAGATGGCCATGAAACTGTTAAAATGTTTGTTGTGGACTGAGAGAAGGCTGTCAGTGGTCCGGGTCCACGAATGCTATGCTCCTCGGATATACGATCTGTGGTGAGACTGCCGTTTAAGATATGCATGTACTACTTTTGAGATGCCATACGGATGTTGTCATACACGGCGTCTCAGAGTACTCCGTTAGTGGCGTCACTCGGAATCAAAGTGGGGTGGAGCATCTAAGGATTCCGAGGTAAGTGGAGATATCGATGAATGACCTGGGGGGTCTGCTGGCAGTCTGGTGAGTTGGCACAACTTGTTGAAGCACTCCAAACACTTCTGGGACTGCTGACTAAGCCCTGTCTGCTCCACACTCCCTCCACTGATCCAGGCCACGCAATGGGCTGAGATGCTTCGGCTGAACAGGACAGGGTCACTAAAGCGCGACGCATATACCAATATATACTTTGGGTTTCACGAGCATATGTAGTAAGTGACCAGCGTGGGTCGCGCGTGGCCAACTGAGGTATGGATGAGTCCATCATGTAATTCGTGTATTTACTTATAGATTGGGAATTGGTAGAGCGGTCCATGTCATGTGTATTCTCCCTCAGTGTCTGGTCGTAGGCTGAGTGTGGTAGGCCCGAGTGCACTACAGTCACTATGCGCAATTTGTCGGTGATGTACTTACATAACTGCTACAGGCACCAACCTCATATCCATCAGCCCAGGCCAGCATACCATGCGGGACCGCCACCGCGGTCGAGAAGGGAATGTCGTGTGAGATTACAGCGCACATGATGAAGGGAGATAGGCGGAGGTGACAGTGTAAGGCAAAACGTTTTCCTTTCTAACCGAGTCATTCAATGTGATCAAATGAAGGATAGTTTAAAAGGGCCACCAGACCATTTATCATTTTCATTCACTATCGCTACAGCTCCCTTGTTAGCTGTGGTGAAGGCTTATTGCTAAGCATCTCCACCATGCGCCCCACCTCTTGTTGTGTTTTGATCCTGAGTTTGGTATGCCTGTCTGCAGCCATGCTTTTTTCTACAGTTCGAGGTCCCGTCACAGAGCTGAGTATCGTTAACAAAGTCATCGCCCCTGACGGCTATTCTCGATCGTGAGTAGTGTCTCTTGTATTCAGACAGCCGGGTTGACGTTCCTCAGAGCCGTGCTCGCAGCGGGCACGTTCCCAGCACCTCTAATTGCTGCCCAGAAGGCAAATGTTTTTCCGTACATTGGATGTCGCTTAATCCCGACTATCCCTGTTTCTTAAGGGTGACGATTTCAGAATCAACCTGGTTAACAACCTGACTGACACATCGATGGACACGAACACGAGTATTGTGAGTGAAGAAGTGTTTTTTTCTGCGCTTGCATACTGAACCAAATGGTAGCACTGGCACGGTATATTCCAGAACAAGTCCAACTGGGCTGATGGTGTTACGGGTGTCACTCAGTGTCCCATAAAACCGCAGAAGAGCTTTTTGCACCAATTCAATGCCAACGGCCAAACCGGTACATACTGGTACCATGCTCATGATTCCACCCAGTACTGCGATGGGCTCAGAGGTCCACTCGTTATATATGACCCAGAGGACCCGCATAAGCACTTGTATGACGTAGACAATGGTGCGTGTGTCCGCTTCAACTTTGGTACACGACGTGACCGCGCTCCCACGATCGTGTCATTGTCGTCGTACCCTCGCGATTGCAGCGTCGTTGTCGTTGTCCTCACCCTTGCCCTCGTGTCGCCCGCACCCTCGCATCGCCCTCGCCCTCGCCCCTGCGCGTTGCCCGCGGCTTCATGTCACCCACACCTCGCATCACCTACACCATGACCCTCACATCGCCCGCGCCCTTGCGTCGCCTCGCCCTTGCGTCACCCGTGCCCTCAGGTTGCTCGTGCCCTCGCATCGCCCACGCTCGCGTCGCCCACACCCTTGCGTCGTGACGACAACGACGACGACACGGGTGCCATCGTGATTGCCGCGTTGTCATCGTTGTCACGGGCAACTCAAAAGAACATCATGTTTATGGAGACATCCTTGGTGTTGCGTGCGGCGGTGGTAGAGAACAGGTGGGATTGGCTGGTAAGAGCACAAGCTGTGGCGCCATCGTTGCATTGTATGGACGACGGCGGACCGGATCGGAAGGGAGACGTCGTCGCAGAGAACAATGAACAAGGTCATTTCTTCCATGCGAGTACGCGCCGTACTTGGTTCGACTTGCGAGAGGACTCGATCCAATGAGAGCATCCTCGATCATGATGCTCACACTATCGGATTGGTCCTCCCCAGCGTCCACTTCCATCTCCCAGGGGATCTTCTCATATGGCTTCCACTCCCCATCACGCGTCCGAACTGTCTTGCGTGCGGGCAGCACCCTGCTGCGGGTGCCCAAGCCCAAGCCCGACCTTCAGACACGGTTCCTGCCCACAATGGCTCGGATCCCAACCAGTTCCTCTACACGCTTCTTCATCTCATGCGCTTGGAACGATGCAGCTCGCCCAGAAAAAGACCACTACTTGACCGGGAGAACTATCTCAAAGTGCAAGAGAAGGCCACCGCTGCCGTTCGTATGGCACCAATCGAAGTGGATGGAGAGGCTCGCTACAAGATTACAGGCATCATCGGGCTTCAAGGTGGTCTCGGTGTTGAGTTGTTGAGAGGATCTGGTCTTATTGCAGGAGAAACTTCACGTGCCTACGACGGTATTTTTACCATTACCTCGGCGACTG